>JAJJMC010013731.1:799582-821114 GCA_023531435.1 Papaver californicum
GTAACCATCATTCTTCCCGCCAAATTCGAATTTTAAACCAAAAAGGGGTTGCCCCAATCCAATATGCGGGTGCCTTAATCCATTTTCCCGGGTGCCTTTATCACTTTTTGAGCCAATTTTTCCACAAATCTTTATTCTTCTAATGTACCTACAAAAGCATAAAAACACGTAATATTTGCAAAATCGAATACTAACTTAATAGAAACTAAGGTGCAATTTAGACACTAAAATGTGTCTATCAGAGCTTAAGTCCCATCCCCCTCGATGCATTACTAACTGTAATGACTCGACCTTCCACCGATACTGTCCCCACTTAGCCACTGCGGTTATCCGGCAGTGTGGGGTTTTCAACGGGCACCGCTGCGGTTATCCAGCAGCAGCTTCCCAGGAGGTCACCCATCCCTGGATTACTCCCGCCCGAGCACGCTTAACTGCAGGCTTTTTGCCAACTCTTGAGCCAACTGTGCTGAAAAGGCCTCGGTGTTAGGAAAGGACAAACCATTACTTATATTCCGAATTGGGGTATTATAATACCACCACCTTTAAATTGGAGCCGTCCTCGGCTCCGAATATACAAGCCGAGATCTCCGACGTTCCCTGCCATTCATGAGACCAGGACCTGGAACACCCCGTCCAGCGTACTCTCTCACCCTCGGCAGGTAACCCGTCGTCGACTCTGATACCATTTGTAATGACCCGACCTTCCACCGATACTGTCCCCACTTAGCCACTGAGGTTATCCGGCAGTGTGGGATTTTTATTGGCACCGCTGCGGTTATCCGGCAGCAGCTTCCCAAGAGGTCACCCATCCTATGACTACTCTCGGCCAAGCACGCTTAACTGAGAAGTTTTTCCCACAACTTATTCAAGTGTACCCATCAGGCCTCGGTGTTAGGAAAGGACAAACCATTACTTATATTCCGAATTGGGGTATTACACTAACTATCTCCTTGGACAAGCCTTTCGTCAAAGGGTCCATGATATTCTCCTTATACCTCACAAAGTCAACAGAAATAACGCCAGTTGAGATTAATTGTTTTAGAGAATTGTGTCTTCTCCTAATATGAATAGATTTTCCGTTATAGTTGTTGTTTTTAGCATTAGCTATTGCAGCTTAACTATCACAATGTATAGATATAGCTGGCACAGGTCTATGCCAGAGAGGAATGTCTTCTAAAAAACATCTTAGCCAAGCGGCTTCCTCTCCTGCTTTATCTAACGCAATAAACTCGGATTCCATAGTGGATCGAGCGATACAGGTCTGTTTGGAACTCTTCCAAGACATTAATCCACATCCTAGAGTGAATACGTATCCACTTGTAGACTTAGACTCCTCTGAGTCTGCTATCCAGTTTGCATCACAGTATCCTTCAAGAACAGCGGGGTGTCTTTCATAACTCAAACGGTAGTTTAAAGTGTATTTAAGGTACCTCAACACTCTGAAAAGTGCATCCCAATGCTCATGCCCTGGATTACAGGTATACCTACTTAGTCTACTCACAGCATAGGCAATGTCTGGCCTTGTGCAGTTCATTAAATACATCAGACTTCCTAGGACACGTTAATATTCAAGTTGCGAGACTCAATTGCCTTTGTTTTTCTTGAGTTTGCAAGAAGGGTCAAATGAAGTACTTGCTTGTTTACTATCAAACTGGTTAAATTTCTTAAGAACTGATTCAACATAATGAGATTGACTAAGACTGAATCCATTAGACTCCTTTCTAATTTTCATCCCTAGGATTACATCAGCAGGACCTAAGTCTTTCATGTCAAAGTTCTCACTCAACATGTTCTTAGTGGAATTAATGATTTCTAAGGTTGTACCTAGTATAAGCATATCATCAACATACAAGCATACAATCACACATACATCATTTATAGATTTATTGTACACACATTTGTCAGCTTCATTTATTTTAAATCCACTAGAGAACATTACATGATTAAATTTTTCATGCCATTGTTTCGGTGCTTGTTTCAAGCCATATAAAGACTTTTTAAGTCTACACACTTTGTTTTCATAACCCTTCACTACAAAGCCTTCGGGTTGGTCCATATAAATTTCTTCATCTAATTCACCATTTAGGAACGCAGTTTTTACATCCATTTGATGTATTTCTAGGTTATGAATTGTAGCGATTGCAATTAGCATCCTAATGGAAGTAATTCTAGTAACAGGTGAATAAGTGTCAAAGAAATCTACACCTTCTATTTGTTTATATCCCTTAGTTACTAGTCTAGCTTTATACTTTTCCACAGTTCCATCTACCTTACGTTTTCTCTTGAAGATCCATTTACAGCCCATGTGTTTGCACCCTGGAGGTAAATCTACTATCTCCCAGGTTTCATTCTGAACAATAGAATCCATCTCACTAATAGTGGATTCTTTCCACCATGGAGCTTCAGACGAAGTCATGGCCTCTTTATAGGTTTGTGGATCAGTTTCAACTAAACAGGTTATGAAGTCTGGCCCAAAAGATTTTTCTATTCTAAGTTTTTTGCCTCTTCTAGGTTCATAAACAGGTTCATCTTCTTCTATTGGTAAAATATGGCTAGAAGAAGGGACATCTAGGGGATCTCACATATCATGCGAGATTCAGATTTCAACGGAAACACATTTTCAAAAAATGTAGCATCCCTAGATTCCATAATGGTGTTCACACCAATTTCTGAGTTTTCAGAACTCACAACTTTAAACCTATAAGCAGTGGTGTGTTCGGGATATCCTATGAAGACATAATCAAGTGTTTTAGGTCCTATCTTAGGCCTCTTAGGTGGAGGAATAGAGACCTTGGCTAAACATCCCCACACTTTGAGGTATCCATAAGAGGGTTGTTTGCCTTTCCATAATTCATACGGTGATTTGACTGATCCTTTAAGAGGCATTCTGTTCAGGATATAGCAAGATGAGAGGATGGCCCCCCCACAAGTTCGTCGGTAGTCCTGAACTGATTAACATGACATTCATCATCTCTTTAAGGGTTCGATTTTTCCGTTCTGCCACTCCATTAGATTGTGGTGAATAAGGAGGAGTTACCTCATGAATAATGCCATGTTGTGCACAAAAGTCTCCTATAGGGATTACATATTCACCTCCACGTCAGATCTAATGGTTTTAATTGTGGTGTTCAATTGGTTTTCTACTTCTAATTTATATAATTTAAATGCTTCTAAGGCATCATCTTTTCCTTTAAGCAAGTAAATATGACAGTATCTAGTACAGTCATCTATAAAAGTGACAAACCATTTTTTACCACCTCTGGTTTGGATTGATTTCATATCAACTAGGTCTGGGTGAATTAACTCTAAGGGATTAGAATTTCTGTGGACATTTTTCTTAAAGGGCTTCTTTGCATATTTTGATTCTACACAAACTTCACATTTATGTTCATATTCCAAATTTAATTTTGGAATGCAACCATAGTTTGCCAATTTGTTCATTGAATTATAATTTACATGACCAAGTCTACCATGCCAGATATTCAATGAGACAACAACATAAGAAGAATCAACTTTATTACTTCAACAGAGGTTACAAATAATTTGTATAGGCCTTCAAACTTATAGCCCTTTCCCACAAAATCCTTTCCCTTAGTGATAATCACTTTCCCAGACTCAAATACAATCTTAAAGCCCTTATCATCTAGCACACCACTTGAAACGAGATTCTTGCAGATGTCTGATACGTGTAAAACTTCATTCAATGTGAGGATTTTCCCAGAAGAGAGCTTCAGCGAATTTTTTCCTTTTCCTGCAACCTGTGCTGCAGATGAATTACCCATATAGAGTTTTTCTCCTTCTCCTACTGTCTGATAGGAGGTGAACATGTCTTTACTTCCGCAGACATGTTTGGTAGCTCCAGAGTCTACCCACCAGTCTCTCACATTGGTAACTAAGTTAACCTCAGACACCGTGCCAGGAAACTCATTTTTACTACTTTCAACTAAATTTACATTTGTTTTCTTAAAATCCGCATCTTTGCGTTTTCTACAATGAATTGCCATATGGCCAGACACACCATAAACATAACATGCTCCCTTAATTTTACCAATAGCAGATTTTGGTTTTTGAAAGGTACCTTTTCTTTGCGGGCCAGGCTTGCGCTTGTTGTGGTCCAGACTTAGATTAACAAATTTGTGTTCGATAACGTGAGCTTTGTTTGACATGTCTCTTGCAGAAGAAACATTCTTGTCCTTTGAACACGGCAATTCTTCAACTTGGATTTTCTTGCCCAATTCTACCATGGAAATTTCACCAGTTTCATGCCTTAGTCTTCTCTTGTATTCAACCCAGGAATTTGACAATTTTTTTCAATAACAACAGAAATTTGAAATGTTTCGTCAAAAACCATTCCTTCAACAATTATTTCATTGATAATTTTTTGCAGCTCCAGAAACTGATCAACCACTGATTTATCATTCATCATTTTATATTCCAGAAAACGTGCAACCAGGAATTTTTTACTTCCTGTTGTTTCTGCTTCATATTTATCTTGTAGTGCAGTCCATAAATTGTAAGCATTTAAATTATCCTTAGCATTGTAAAAATCATATAAAGCATCTTCTAGGCAGTTTAAGATATGATTTTTGGCCATATAATTACTTCTCTTCCAACTTTCTAAGTCCTGTAATTTTTCAGGCTCATTCAAAGACTCATCAAACGGCTTCAGAACCATATCATCTAGCATATGGAAACTCAGGAAAAATAACATTTTTGACTGCCATCTCTTGAAGTCCTTTCCAGAAAATTTCTGAGGTCTGTCAACATCAGTCTTCACCATTGTTAAAGAAGTAAAATTTTGAAATTAAGCAATATATCGAGTTAAGAATGTTGGAGAATATTCCTGTAACAGTGAACAAACCAAACAGAAGCTTGAAAATAGTTAAGGGTTAGAACAAATAGCACACTTCAGACAATCACACAAGCACAGAGAGATGGAGTCGCCTGTTCAACAGACTGCCCTTAACTCGATATTTGTCAGGTACACCTTCAGAAAGGTGTTGCTATACCTTTAGAGATGACAAATCGAATCCAGGATAAAACCACCTGATACCAACCCAGTTAGCAAAACTCGTTGGCCCGTTGTGAACTTAACAGTAGAAGAAGATGGAAAAATAAACTAGTGCGCATACAAAGCAAGAAGAGGGGAAAAGTCGTCAGGTTAGTGGCTGCGACTGGGGTAAGTGAAAATATGATTTTTATTTTTCTTTTAAAGAAGAAGAAGACTGTTGATTTTTCAAACGGTCAAAATTCATTTAATTCAACATATTAAATTCGAGATATTTAATTAAAAGATTTTGTTTATTAAATCTGATTTAATTTTATAATACAAAACGGTCAAATATTTAATGTATAAAATTAAAATATAAAACGTTGAATCTTTGATGGGTATACGTATGCACACGCCAAGGCTCACGCAAAAGCACACGCAAGCTCCGCGGCACATGTGTGCATTTTCCCACTAGTCGATTTCCTAAGTCCATATCCAATCCACTAGTTGTTTTTCCTTATATAGAACGTTTGTGGTAATCATGATAAACTTACTCCTTGGTTTGCCCAATAGGGACAAACTAAAGGTTTCTCATTCACTAAAAAGTGAAAATGGATGGTTTTAATTTTTCCACCCCAAGTTTGGACTAATGACCCTAGGTCCCTTTAAGATATATTAAGTAACAAAATTAATTTTAAGTAAGAAATCTATTTTTAATTCTAACAGAAAATTTGGAAGCTTGTAACATAGCCAGCAGCTTGATTCAGTTGGAAGAAAAAATCGTTTTAGACTTCGAAACAACACAGAACATGGAAAAGCTTCAATAACAAGAACACGAGTGATAGACGATCGAAAAGGTGTTTCAAAATAAACAATGTGTCACAACATGTTCATAACACCTAATCTCCCATCCTAATTGTTTAAAGCGACACGAGTAACTACTTCTGGATTCTAAAGACTAAAGCTAAAACGAAAATGTAAACACTGACTAGCAAACAACATGTTCAGAGAGCAATGGCTAAAAGAAAAAATATACCCATAACAAACACGATAATCAAACCGAGTTTCTTAAGATAATAAAACAAAGCAGATCTCTTAGCAGCAGGACTATGCCCAGAGGGTGCAATCTTGTGTGATGTATTTGGATGATTACTTTGTGGATTCTGACAAATTGGGTTCCCCGTCATTCCAAACGCTCCCAGTACTCCTTGTTGTGAAGTTGTAGGTGACATAGAAGCTGGACTAAAACCTGCGAATGTATGGTTCATCGCGCTAACAGCTGATGGATTCTGTCCAGCAGCAGCAAGTACAGCCAACACACCTGGAAACTGTTGCGTTCCTTGACCATAAGGTTGCGCAATACCACCACTGACAATCCCCTGACCACATGGTTGTGCAGCACCACTGAGAATCCCCTGACCATAAGGTTGTGCAGCACCACTGAGAAACCCCTGACCATAAGGTTGTGCAGCTCCACTGAGAATCCCCTGACCATAAGGCTGCGCAACTCCATTTTGAGTACTAAAACCACCACCAACACCAGCATATGGACTAAAACCACCACCTCCAGTAGGACCAAATTTTTGCCTATCATCAATAGCCGTTTGACAATACAGTATATATCCATCAAACCTCTTAATTGGTTCTTCTAAAGCCCTTCTTGCTCCTTCAACAGTTTTATATATAAATAAAGAATATCCTTTAAATTTCCCAGTGTTTATATCAAACCCCAAAGGACCTTCTTCGATTTCCCCGTACTTCGAAAAGAACGAGTGCAATTTCATACTCGAAATCTCAGAATCTACATTAAGTACATATATTTTCCTCTGCTGTTGTTGATGAGAAGCTAAACGGCAACTCATCATTCGATTACCGATCTTTTTTAGCGGTTCTTTTAAAGCTTTCGAAACAGATTTTCGATGTTTATATGATATGAAACCATACCCTTTTGATTTACCTGTATTTCTATCAACAACAACTCTACATTGTATAATATCACCATAAGTTGAGAAAATCTCTCTGAGTTTATCCGATGTTGTTTCCCAATCTAATCCATGAACAAACAAGGTACAATGAGATGGATCTTGATCAGCTCGTTTACGAATTTCTTCAATGATTTCTCTGTTTTCTGTTGATACTGAACGGATTATATCAATTAGTTGTTCTTTACTAAATGGTTCAAGAAGTTTTATTAAATCTTCTTCTTCTTCCTCCTTTTCTGTTTCTTCCTCTTCTTTTTCCTTCTCCTCCTCCTCAGTTTCTTCTTCCTCTTCTTCCACTTCACCTGCATCATCTTGTTCTGAATCCATTTCTGGTTCTGTATCTACTTCATCCTCAACCCTTTGTTTCTTAGCCATTGATTGATGAAGTTAGAGCAGAAGTTTGGAGTTGGGGGAAAAGAATTGGGTGAGAAATGATAATCAATCTGCCAATCTGGATATGAAATGGTTTTGGTGTTTTGAAAACTTGAAAGGAATGTTTTATGTGGGGGAATTAACCGCAATATTTGCATTTTTTAATAGGAATCTTCTGGAGGTTGGTCCAGCCCCTAAAGTACCTGGTCTGTGCTAATCTTGCCAGAAATTTGAGCATTAGCTGTAGCCAGTAAATGTCCATGGTCAGACTGTATGATGATGCTAGAATCCTTCCGATTCCAAAATAGTTCAGACTCCATTTATTGTTCTATGTCCTTTCCAGAGCCAGTAGTATCGGACTGCCAATACTCAGCTTAAGGCTTAGAACATAGGGTCAATTTTGACTGATTGGTAAGTCGGTCAATACATAGGTTCCACAAAAGGTGGTGGTCCTTACATAAGGTCATCATCATTGAGATCAATTGGCAATCTGCAGAGATTAGGAGGGGCAAAGGATCATTTTGCCAATTTGGGTGGGTCTAGAACGGTTTTTTGGTGTGTTTAATGATTTTAAAAGGAATTTTTGATGTGGCCAATAACAACACTTTTTGCATTTTTTATGTTTTAGAGGTTGGTCCAGCCCATTATGGACGGTACATGTTACGGGTGCATGGTTTGCCATATCTACCGATATAAATCAGTATCTGCCGTATTGTTATGTATCTATTGACTTGACATTGATTTAGTATCTTTTGGTTATTTTTATCCCCGGGTATTCGATAGAGACTGTATTTGTGCGGTATCAATCTGTACCCGTCGATATATACGGACAATGCCCGATATATACAAGAAGGATCCTTTGAAGGTCAATAAACGCATTCAATGTCATTTAACAATCAATTTTTTATAATAGAATTTCAGTCGATAGTCTCAATATCCAATGCATGAGTATCGTGATAGATAAAAGGGATCTTTTGAAAGTTTATCTATTTCTTACACATGTCTTCTACAAATGAGATATCAACTAGAGCAGCAATGTCAACCATCTACTGAATATTCAAATTTTAAGAAGTTAACTCGAACTTTAATATCTTTTTACATTATTTTTATGACCGGAGACAATGAAATATGCTCAGCACATGTAATAATTTATTTGAAAAATAACAACGACGACAACTAAGTCTTTAGTCCCAAATAAGTTGGGGTAGGCTAGAAATGAAACCCGTGTCAAAGATACCAAAACGAAAATCAGAAAAAAGAAACAATAAAATATAGTAATGCTACGAACATTGCTAGGAATAATCCAAATATTAACTATACTAATAAATCATAGGGGTCAAAGTCCTAAGCTCTAAGTCCTTGATCCTTGGCCGCTAAACCGAGTCCTACCCTCTAATGGTACTCCTAAATAAATCTTAACCAAACTCCATAAGTCATGGTTATGGTACTTGGATCGCTAACTTCCATGTGTTTGTGTCCGAAGCCAATTCCTTGGACACGTTCCATTCCTTTGAGTCTCTTTTCACTGATTCCTCCCATGTCAATCTTGGTCGACCTCTGCCTAGCTCTCTTTGTGTTTACAACACGACTTGTGATACCATTGCGCACTGGTGCCTCCGGAGGTGTCCGTTGGAGATATTCAAAACATATCAGTCGGTGTTGAATAAGCTTCTCCTCAATCGGCGCCACTCCAAATTTATCATGTATATCATCATTACAATATTTAATAATTCAATCACCTTTATTTAATTTATTTATTGTACTTGAAAATGTGTATGAATATCTAATATATACAAATTTATATGATGAAGGAAGACAATACCTTAATTCGAAAGAATCCTCAATATTGGTTAATTTCGGTCAGTATCACCGATACCAACTGTTTATGAGGAAAAACGAATTGAAGGGTAATTTAGGAAAAGTAGGGCGAGCAGGTGACAATTCGTCAATCTTTAAACATTTGTATTGTTGAAGTACTTTATTTAGATTCGAGAGATCAATCTGTACAAACCTGACCTAAACCAAGCAATGGCCGTTTCAGTCTTGCTTCAGTCACAAATAAGAATGAGAAGGGTTGGTCTTAGGGAGGGAAACGAGAGACGAATTGAGGTCAGAGTATCATACTATGTAGGATGTAGTAGGTGTGAATAACTATGAATAATTCTGTGTGAGAAGGTTGAATGATTGAGTTATTCAACTTGAAGTGTTCAGCGTTAGACTTGTCTCAGAGTTCGACTTCTTCATACTTCTTCAATTCAGTCTTGTCTTTTTTTTTCTTCAATAGATTGAAAATCTATTTTATTTCATAGCTATTGTAACCACTTGACCTCTTCTCTAGAATAAAGTGTCAATGGTTGAGTAGTGACGAAGTGGAGAAGGTGGAGAAGGTGTTGACAACTGCTCTCCACTTCGATTAAGGCTGAATAGTCAGTTACTCAACTTACTACTACTCTACTCAACTGCTGATCGAACTTTCCATAATTTTTTTTTGGTGGATGCACTGCTGCACCACATGTCGTAGACCGCCAGACCAATACCCTAGTGAACACCCCCTCATTTGTGGCATTTGATGTCTCGTGTAAATTTTATAGTATTGAGTACTACTAATAATATTAAGTCGAATGAGACTTACTTAGTCTTTTAACTGAAGACCTGTCTTGCCTGACTAGGTTGATGAGTCTTGATATACTAAAGACAAAATAAATATGTATTTATTTGTGTATAAGGAGCAGTGTGTCCAACTTAGTCAATTTTGCATTGACATGCTTGTTTTGTAAAAATAAGTATATGCTGCTGAGAATAAGAAATTGTATGTGAGGCCACATACGAAAATATATGTGTGAGAGGCCTTATATAAGAATATATGTGTTAGAGGCCACATATATGAGTGAGGCCTAGTATATCTTTTGATAAGCAAATTAGGGTTCTGAAGCTTGTATGCTAAGAAGCACAAGTTTAGGGTAAAATAGCTAAAACACAGCTAAGACATTCATGTTAAGAAAAAAAGTGACCAAGAGGCAAGAAGCTCACGTTTTTAATCTTTGTACTAAGCCTCACACGTTGAGGGTAAAAGATTAAAACGACAAATTTGACAAGAAGCAAGACGTCCACGTTTTTACTCTTTGTACTAAGCCTCACACGTTGAGGGTAAAAGATTAAAATGCCAAATTTGACAAGAAGCAAGACGTCTACGTATTTTACTCTTTGTACGAAGCCTCACACGTTGAGGGTAAAAGAGTAAAATGCTAAATTGGACAAGAAGCAAGACGTCCATGCTTGGTCTTTGAGAAAAGACGTATGAGTTTTGCCTTAGAAGCAAAACACACGAGCTTAGCTATTTAGCAAGGCGCACACATTGAAGGAAGGAAGGGTAAAAGTGATTCGATTAGGATTTGCAAGTGTTCTTTGGTCATGGAGGCAAGACACACATGTTTCTCTCTTTGCACTAAGGCTTACATGTTGAGGGAAAAAGATTATATCGCCTTGTTTGGACAAGAGAGGTGAGACGAACACGTTTTACTCTTTGCACTAAGGCTCACAAGTTGAGGGCAAAAGAGTAAAACGCCTTAACTTGGTTCTTTGAGACGAAGACGAACATGTATTGAAGCCTAAGTAGGACAAGATTTCTATCATAAGCAAGACAAGCTTTGTCTCACCTAAGATGGACAAGGTAAGGGGGCATCATCCCCTTGGATTTGGACGGACAAGAAATTTCTTGTGAAAGTTCGTCGTCAGAAAATTCAAATTGAGGGTTTTCACTGAAAACGCTGTAAAATCTTCATATGTAGTCCGCTTTTGATGATCTACCCAAATTTTTTGATTCCAAGAACACTAGATACCTCCTTTCTCGGAAGGATTTGATTTTTGAGTTTATTAAAGGCCTCAAAAAGACGAAACAGACAAAACTCGGGAAAAATTCAGGAATTTTTCAGCTACGACTTAGTTGAATATTTTTATCATATCTCTTAGAACGTTTGTCCGATTGATGTGATTTTTTATTATGTTGTTGAGGATATCCATACAAAGAGTTTGGTATATAACTTATCCCTTGAATCATTACCAATTGCTCCCAGATCATGACTTTGTACTGGGAAATGTAGAATTGCTTTTGACAATCTTGATATAAAAGCGTACTTTTAGGCCTCTGGGCCATTTGCTTGCGTCTTGAATGTCTACTGAAGGATGTTTATGCCATTAGTTGATTCCTTAAGCAATGATTGACATGTCCAAGGCTAAATTTAGCTAGTAGAAGATATGTTTTGTGTTTAGCATAATATTTAATTTGGTGTCTGAGCACACCTGTGGTACTTTACTATTTTTCCCTGATATAAACCTACAATTTACATTAAGTCCCATGCTTAGCGCGAAACGATTAATATTGCGTGGTAAGCACTAGATGGTTGTCTGCCAGTCAAAATAAAATATGACTTTTATAGTTTTATGGTTAGATATTACCAGAAGAGTAGCAATTGGCTGATCAAGTTTTGCTCTTTCTGCGATTGTACTCTTAGGTATTTGGAACATTAATAACAACATGAAGGTCTTTGGAACATTAGTTGGTTGTAGAGATAGTGTTACCGTCAAAACACTAAAATGAGTGTTTGAGGCAATGTTATCGTTAGAACACTAAATGAGTGTTGAAGCATCTGTGCCTCAGAATAATGGGATGAGTGTTGAGGCATTGCTTCCATCAGAACACTAAGATGAGTAGAATACGAGCATTGATACGTATGCAGAACAAGTCCAAGGAATTCAGCCATGGAAGTTCTGCGACTTGAGACAAGCTCAATATTGATCAATGAGAGCCTTAATGAATATAGAACAATAATAGGTCCATGCAACTCAGCTGAGAGTTGGGCACAAATGAGTTCAATATTGCATTGTTGATAAATAGACTTCAGATACTGAAGGTCTATATAGATACTGTGAATACAGTAATGAATCAATATTACTCAATATGAGTCTTAATATTGATGTGTATATATGGAACGTGTTCAAGGGTTTCAGTAGCAGAATCGCTGCACCTGGAACAAGTTCGAGTTGCTCTATACTAGTGGTCAATCCATCTAGGAGCTAGATTCGAGTTGCTATATACTAGTAGATAATCTATCTAGAAGCTTTGTTATTCAAGAACAAGGTCAAGGAAGAGAATGGCAAAAGAGTATGTTTTGAATATTTTATATAGTCCGAGAATATCTGGGAGGAGACGCATCAAGCACCAAGTGATTCTGAGGACAAAAGCGTTATATAATAGTGGGTGATCCATCTAGGAGTTGAGGTATCCATTTAGGAATAAGAATATGTTTTGGATGTATATTCTGCATAGTCAGAAAACATCTTGAAAGTAACTGTAACCAATACCAGTGGTATTCTGAGGACAATAACGCTTTATACTAGTGGGAAACCCATCTAGGAGCTGTCCAATCAATATCTATTCAATACAGATATTATATATATAGATATATATAGGGAGAGAGAGACAGGGATAAGTACCTGCCTTAAAATTCTTTGCAGAATTCTGAAGATTGGTATTTCTGAAACCCGGGTCAGAAACATATTCTTTTACGATTTTAGATGAAAATCAAATAACAAGGCTTAGTTATCATATATTACCAGAGATATTGCAGTAGGCTTGAACTCTGAATATCGTCACGTTGATGGATCTTGTAAGTCATGGATGATTGACAGAGATGTATAGAGGCGCAATATCATCATTTGGGATGCAGCATCAGTAGTTCAGGCTTGTAAGTATGACTACACAAGCTCACATGGTCGGTCAAGCAAGAGAGAAGGCCACGACTGGACGGAAAAACAAGGGGTCGTGACTCGGACGGATAAGTGACAAGTTGTGTATGGACGGAAAAGTGAGAGACCATCTCCTTCCTGGACTTGGTTATTCCATTTGATATAAAAGGGAATAACTGCTTCTCTTGTTCATCACCGTGTAACTTCCTTATTTTATTTTATTTTGGCGTGAGTATTCACGTGAAATCGTGGGAGCAGCACTTCACGTTCTTTTCTTTGCTAGCATCGTCTGCTCTTGGGAGGACGACCTTGACTCCATTGTTTGTCTCCAATTGGCAGTCTAGTGTTGTTGAAGTAGGTAGAAGCAGTGGTGTAGCCCTACTCAATATGTGATCAGCATAAGGAGCAAGTTCACAAGTTGTATGACGACCTTGGTCGGAAGAGCTTCTGTTGATCATGCCTTGTTACTCTCAGTGTTGGCATTGAGTATTAGTGACTTGATTCTGATTAAAAGTGATGAATACGTTGAGTCTTCAGAGAGATTTCTTGTGAAATTTCGTCGTCAGAAATCCAGATTTAGGGTTTTCACTGAAAACTCTGTAAGATCTTTATACGGAGTCCGTTTTTGATGATCTACCCAAAGTTTTTGATTACCAGAACACTAGCTACCTCCTCTCTTGGAAGTATTTGAGTTTTGAGTTCATTAAAGGCATCAAAAGGGCAAAACAGACAAAAGTTAGGAAAAATTCAAGAAATTTTCAGCTACGACTTAGTTGAATGTTTTTATCATATCTCTTAGACAGTTTGTACGATTGATGTAATTTTTTAGTATGTTGTAGAGGACATACATACAAAGAGTTTCGTATATAACGCATGCCTTGAATCATTAACAACTGCTCCCAGCTCACGACTTTGTACCGGGCAATGTAGAATTGCTTTTGACAATCTTGATATAAAAGCGTACTTTTAAGCCTCTGGGCCATTTGCTTGCGTCTTGAATGTCTACTAAAGGATTTTTATGCCATTAGTTGCTTCTTTAAACAAGGATTGACGTGTCCAAGGATAAATTTAGCTAGTAGAAGCTATGTTTTGTGTTTAACACAATTCTTGATTTGGTGTCTGAGCACACCTGTGGTACTTTACTATTTTACCCTGACAAAAACCCATCATCTACGCCAACGTATCGTATTTGTATTTGTGATGACCGATATCCGATACTGCGAACCATGTATGAGTGTCAAAAGGGACGAGTCTTTGGAAGATTACCACAAAGTCATGGATCATGGTATTAATCTTGAAGAAATTGGTCTATTGCGCAAGTGTCACTAAAATAAGGTTTTAATGGACAAGTAAACATTAAGACGGGTGAAATGGACACCAAAAATCCTAGACAATTATATCCCTCGTCTTTATTAAAAAAAAATTTCTCTCTCTAATGTAAAAACAAATCACAAGAAAATTCATAACTTCTAAAATATATATCCGATTTTAATAAAACTTATATTTTTGGAAAAGATTTTAGATGATTTATAAAACAAAATCCATTGTTGATAATAAATTCTAATTACTTTTTTCCAAAAATAATAGTTAGGATAAAACTACTTACATCTTGGCTTAAACTAAGAAAAATAATTATTTAAAAAACTATCTACCACCAACACTTTCATTTTGTTATTCAGTCTTTGAAAATTATCTTATTATTGTGCTCATGGATTCGTGGTCTTGCTTTTATATTTTTAATTAGTCTTTACCATTAGTTTGTGTTATGGCTTATTGGACTGACGCACGTTAAACCACGTCCATTATTCACTTTTGTTTTGAGTCGAGCATAATAGTAGTACCTCTCAACTGACCCTCAAATGGTATTTATAAAAAGTATTGCATGAGAGACAATTACACTAGCTTGACACATCTGATCACAGATGTCCTTGTTAGTTTGTTTACTATCAACATAGATAAAATTTACTCATTTAATCTTTAATCTTGCTGTGGTAATAAGTCTTAACTAGGTATGCTATTTGACCAGATGGTGGGCCAACCACACATCCAAATACTGATCGTATGTAATATTTTTCCTTGGTTGACCACCATTTCAAGAATATTATTTCTTTGAATTCTTATTAGAAAAATTCCAATATGATAAAAACTAGACCAAAGAAAAAATATGACGCCTCGAACTTCGCTGACCATCGTGAACATGTTGTCTTGATAAAACTTTGTCAAGAAAACCATTGAATGTTGAAAGCCAACGATGATACTGATGACGATGCTAATTTTGCTTCGTTAAAATTTTGTCAGGAAAAACCGCGTGTGATAAAAACTGAACCAAATAGTTTCGGTGATTATCCGATAACCGTATATCAAGAAATTATATGGATAAACATCTCTTTGCGTGATCATCATTGTTCAAAGTTGTTATCTCATTAAAAACCTCGCCAGGAAAATCCTGAGGGAAAAAACCTGAACATAGGAAAACATGAGTTCTTAGAACAAGGATAGACCCACATATGTTGTCTCGTTAAAACCTTGCCCAGAAAAACTCAGTGGGACAATAACCAGGACGAAAGAAAAAAAGTACAACATTTTGAACTGCGGATAACACTGGATTCGCATGCCCCATTAAAACCTTGACAAGGAAAACCCGGTGGGAAAAAACTTTGACTAAGGAAAAAGAGTACTTGACGTAAAAGTCCAACATGCCCAATATCCATAGTCTTTTACGGATTTAGCCCTCCTGATGAGTAGCATTCTCAGTTGATGATTGTGTTTGATAATGCATAGATCACGAACCATCTTGTAGTGTCTTCAGCAGCTTCCGAGAAAATTTGTCTGATTTTCTTCTGTACAAATTCTTAATGATCATCTGTTTATGCCAGCCTTTTATTCTCTACTAGCTTTGTCTAAATAATCATAATCGATCGGAGGAAGAACAAGTATCCTCTAATACTAGACTATTATCTAGGAAAATTTTAGATGCTTTAACAAATCTGCTAAAAATCAAAACTTAAACAACCCGATTAACTTTCTCTGTGGGAGATATTTTGTGATATTTTATGCAAAAGATCAAGCTTAACGGTACCACGAAGATGAAGAAATTTTCTTCGGACCAATATTGTCTCGATATTGGTGCTAGGTAGAACCATGCTTACATGTTTATGACAAACCCAATATCAGGTATTATAGCATATTTCAGCTAATGTACTATTTATTACACATCTTTGGTGTAACATATACCACAAAGTGATACATCTCCTTTGTTGAGATGTAAACCGATCAATCTTCAAAGTAAGAGACTGCACAGCTGCAATGTGTCTGTTTTTCCATTTAAACATGTCTAAACTTTTAAGGTTGACGAAATTAATGGAATCCCAGCTACAATGCTCAACCGACATATTGAGACCTTGTTTTACTGAGATTTTATATCTCGAACTCCTGCTTTAAGCATTTTTATGCTTTGGAGAATTCTTCAGGAGTTCCAATAAAGTAGATGTTGCAAATATCAAATCTAGTAAATGCATAGTCTATGAGCATATAAGATGGTTCACATATCCCTGGATAATATAAGCATTCGCTTAGACGATTAACCACATTCGTCCAAATCATTTCAAACTATACAAGGCTCAATAAGTTTATGGCATGGTAATTCTACTGACAGTTAAAAAACTTCAAGAATTTGCATGTAGTCAGCAATAACAATACCTATTAGATGCACGTCGAGTCCTTGAAAGACTTCCAGATTAATACCAAAGAGGTAATTGCATCCATAATAAGGAATATGTTCTTTGTAATCCATCTCAGGTTTCTATGAAAAACTTTGTGCCATTAGTTAACCTTATTTTTCTCACTATGCGTAAACACCCACATGTAGCCAATATGGCTTACATTTTGGATGTCGGGACTGTAAACATCCACCCTTGGCTAAGAGTAACACAATTATTGAGTGTTCGTTTTGCACTTCCAAAGATATGCATTTTTGTGAGAATTTTTTATTCTGCTTGGATCTCTCCTTTCAGTTTAACCAACCATTATTTGATGATATTCCCATATAGAGAGTGGTTTAATACCAACATCATCTATGGCAGTATCAGTGGATACTTTGACTATGTCACCAACAATCATTGTATTACGATCGTAAATTTCTCTATTGCGCGCATGACTTGTGGAAATCCCCTTATTTTGAGGTTCCATAGCTTTTGTGGAGATGTTCTCTTATCAGGAGAACTATACACAGAGAAATCAGATCTTTCTTTGATAGTCTCTTAAAGAGTTCTATCTTTCAATGACTGTGGTTGGTTATTTCTTATTAGGAGGTGCAGAATACTTTAAATCAACTAGTTACCCACGCTTAAGGTGTGTTTTAAATGACACACTTGCTATTACATTCACAGCTTCTCAAGGAAGCAACTTGATTTGCAATTTCTAAAGATATCAAATCTTCTGCATGTCTTTCATTGCTGAAAACATCAAGATGAGATACATCATGGTCTATCTTTGTGCAAGCCAGGGTACTTCATGTCATTTTTCAGGTAGTAGCCTTTCTCCCTCTGAACGGTGGGAGGACTTTCTCATCAAATTTGCAAATCTTCTTGCAGTAGCAATCTCATTGGAGTACAACACGTCCCCGAAATAGAAACATGACAATGGTTCAAACCATTCAATAAATGCAAAACCATTCAATAAATGCAAATGCACAATAAAATTACTTACCATCAATGCCCATAGCATTACCAAAATGATACAACATCAATATTTGACAAAAAAAAGTTCTATATGAGTATAGATACACAGTTACCACCCAAGTGATATGTCGAGTCATGTATGACTACCAGACTATACTTCCATCAAACTAATTGAGTGTCTGTGGAAACTCGTTGTCAAGGGTGGCAATATATAACAAGCGACCCTAATTTTCTCATCACACTTTCTGATAAACATCAAGTTTGTAACCCAAATTTTTGGATGCTAGGACTATGGTCCCAGAAACGTGCACAAGAGAGAAAATAACTCAATATAGATCGAGATCCATATTTGCCAATCATATAAACTTTGTTGATAATTCCTTTGCAAAGAGGGATATTGATCCACAATGATTTCAGTAGCTAATCTGAACATTATCGACAATAAGTTAACAATCTGTTAATAATGATCTTACATCATTCTCTAGAGTACGAGGATATTCTAATCCATTGGTACCAAATTTCATTATGCGGATATTCTTCTCCATGAGATATCAACGCAATTTTTATGGATTTATTCCTCGTCAGGAAATATCAACTCATCACTCTAAGAGAATATTCCTCGTCAGGAAATATCAACTCATCACTCTGATCACATTGGCATACCCCATATTAGAGGTTTTCGGCTATGCTTGTAAGCATATTTTCAGACGAAACAATCGATGTGACTCCATGACATGCCTTGCAAGGACTTTAATTTATGCCGAATCTAGCTAGCGTACTCCTGCTAAATCTAGCAACCGAGTAATCTCCAACACCTTAGGCACTTGTTGGTGTGAGAATTTAGATGAGATACAATTGGAGTTAACCAATATTGTCGACGATTCTCCCCCTGATCCTTAGGAGGGAATGTCTCATCAACAGAACTTTCAGTTCCGCATTAATCTACCTTATCAAGGTAGCAACTGGGTACTGAGACGATAACACGTGACCTTGGAGAGATAACTGATCAGGTTTTTCTCTCTCGTTTACTGTCCATCTAGAATAAATTTAAGAATTTACATCGCCATGTAAAAACCAAAGTAAACTGTAAATAACTTCTGTGAACATAGACACTATCTCAATATCAGTCGCAGTCCTGCCAAGACGACCAATAGAGATTAAAAATTATGAACGGCACTTCAGGTGCGCATATCTTGTCTGTTATGCCACAACGATAGCAGAGCTCGACCATGCTCAAAGATGACTTATTCAACCACTTATTATGCTACAGTTCCGTATTTCTCCACTTCTAGTGGTACGGTGTTTATCAGGTCCCTAAACCCGAAAAAACTCATTGTGGTTCCCATATTTATATATGCCTACCACATTTTGCATTTTCCTCATTTGCCGTGTCTATCAATTTGTCAAAAATAGACTTATTTTCATAGGCACTTATGCAAATTTAATTCATCAAATTTGTGATTTTTGGTAATAGTTTAGGCGACGAGAAGACTAAATATTAACTCTTAATATTATTTAAAGAAATGCAACTCTCATTATCGCTCGACGTTTGTATATCTATAGGTGCAGTTAAAATATGCAGCTCTCGTTGTGGCTGTCACAACATTTACAAAGTGCATATCATGCACTAGCTTTTTAAAGCTCGTTGATATAAGAGATTCATATATTAAGCATATCGTAAAGCTAGCGGAAACACATAAGGGCGTAAAATTTTGCCGCTCTCCTTATAGCCTATCATAGTATTTATACGACGTATATATTTCTTCTCTAAATTCAAGGCATACTATTAACCACAAAACTTAGTGGTGAAACAACAAAGGAAATTTTTATTTTCTACGCCATCCAAAAAGGATGCGGAAAAACCTTCAATTGTCCGATTAACGAGGAAAATAACAAATGCTGCAAAACTTAAATATTTGGCTATATTCGAAAATCGAATAACATCGTAAATATGAATTATTTTAATAGTACCTACTGGGATATCTCTTCGTATACCGCGACAATTATTTATGCCGATCTTAGCATATAAAAGACGCGATAATCGTCTAACTTCTCTTTTAACAGATCCTAATCAAATAAAAACAAAATTAAACATTATAAAAATTATATATATATATAAATAAAATTAAATATATAAAAGATAAAAAAAATTATTTTTTTTCGTATCGTCAATCCCATATCAATTGTCGTATAACAATTCGTATCGATAACATTTTATATTATTGTTTTATCTTATCATCGACCCATTAAGCAATCCGTGGAACGATACAAAATAAATATCTTAGTAACGAAGTGCTCCCTGCTCTGTCCGTAATAGTGCAAAAGAAATTAAATGTGAGCTAATAGAACAGCAAATGGAGAATAATAAGGTTCCTTCTTATTCACTTTTGTTTTGAGTCGAGCATAATAGTAGTACATATCAACTGACCCTCAAATGGTATTTATAGAAAGTATTGCATGAGAGACAATTACACTAGCTTGACACATGTGATCACAGATGTCTCTGTTAGTTTGTTTACTATTAACATAGATAAAATTTACTCATTTAATCTTTATCTTGTTGCGGTAATAAATTTTAACCACGTATGCTATTTAACCAGATGGTGGGCCAACCACATATCCAAATACTGATCCTATGTAACATAAGGGATAATTTAATCAGCTCTATAGAAATTAGTTATATTATCAAATAAAAGTCTGGATGAAATATCTAACCAAAGATATTAAAAAAGAAAAGTACATTAGAACTTTTTTTAATGTATTATAAAAGTATTTTTTTTTATTTATCTTTTAGATCCATAAATTTTATTAATTTCTAACGAAGGAGTAGGATTTTGTACATGCACTTAGATTTAGCCGCTTTAATTTTTGTAAGGGAGGTTGAAACATGTTGAGATGGAGGGACTAGTGGGGTGACTTTTGAGCAGTGTAAACTTGATACTTGACAGTTTTATTTGGGCCATCGCCCATGTTGCGTTGGGTTATTACTTATTCGACTTGGTATCTTCGATTGTGAATTTGCTAAACAATTTTTTTTATAAATGTGATACAAACTAGGGTGAGCATTTGGTTCGGAATCCGCGGATTCAACCCGGTCCAACCATATTTTTATTGATGGTGTCTGGACCGTTCACTAATGGTCTAAATGCGGATGGGTTTTCTGAAATCCAACGAATTACGGATTTGGCATGGGTCCAACCTTGAAATCCGTTGGAATCCAGACCCGTTAGATTAAGGGCACTTATATAATTCTTAGAAAATGTGGGGATAGTTTAGGAAATTTTTGAATCTGCCTGTAGATTTTAGTTAGTTTTCTGGAACTTTTGTATATGGTGAAGATGGTCGTAGCTGTAAAAACCTGTTTTTTTTAGTGCTTTGTATGGTAATATGGAAACTTTTGTATATGATAAACTGGTGCATGTTATAAGGACTTGTTTTCTTATATGATATGATGTGTAGGTTTTATAAGAAGTCATTTTTGTTGGCTTTATTTCTTTATTATAAATTTTAATTATAAAACAAATCTATTGGATCATTCGTATCCAATCCGTCTATCCGTGTAAATCCGTTGGATGTTGGATTAGATGTAGATGCCAAATTTTAAAATCCGTATTGAATTGGATTAGATGCGGATGAGGAAAACACCGGCCCATGCTCACCCCTAATACAAATACTAGGGGGGGCGGGGGGGGGGGGGGGGGGACAAAAAAAAAAAAAAAAATTCAATACGGATTGTAAAATTTGGCATCTACATCTAATCCAAC
>JAJJMC010013731.1:824398-986705 GCA_023531435.1 Papaver californicum
GCTGCATAAGAGGAGTAGCAAAGTAGGATGAATTATTTTAATTGGCGATCACAAAAATGCAGGAATACCACTTACAGCAGATGACCCAAATGATAAAAAACATGAATTTTGACATACCCGAATCATCCAGTCAAAGAAGTCATGGAAGTCAAAGTCAAAGAAACCATGGAAGTCGAACACCAGAAAGTCATGCAACAGACTCAAATGACACATGGTGGCTAGGGATGTCAATGGGTCCGGGTCCTCCTGGGTACCACTGGACCCGGATCCTACTTATAAAAGTCGGGTCCGGTTCCTAATTTAGTGGATCCGGAATCGGACCCGATTAAAAACCTAAATACCCGTCGGGTCCGGGTATTTAACGGGTATTCTAAAATCAACTATAATTTTTTTTATTCTTTATATTGGCTTGAAACGAATAATTTTTCATATAAAATTATTGTTACATGTATGTAAATTTCTATTTAAAGATTAAATCTAAGAAAATAAATGAAAAATAAAAAAAAATCCAAGCAAAACTAGACGAAGTCTTTAAATTTTCGGTAAAATTAACAAACAAATAACAAATATTCGGGTACCCGCCGGGTAATACCCGTTAGGACCCATTAAGATTTCGGGTCCAATCGGGTAATACCCGTCGGGTCCTAATTTACTAATGGGTCCAATTTTAGGACCCAGACCCAATTCGCCCGGTTCCGGGTAATGGGTACTCATTGATAGCCTAATGGTGGCCTTGACAATGCAGGGGATCTATAAACTCCGGGTGGTGGACCACTCTTTCGGGATGTTTCTCTTTATATCCCAATGGTTATTTCAGGAGCGTTTAGCCTCTATCGGCCCACTCCCCCACCCCACGTTCCTTTTCAAGGTTTTTGATGATTCTACCGAAACTCCTAAACCTAATCAACCTTTTATCTCTGCTATGTTAAACAAAAAATATAATCCAAATTGGACCTTTCCTGATCAAGGAAATTAGTATCAAATGTAATTTTAATTGAATGTAATGGAGATTATTGATTTAATCGAATACATTTTGGCGATTACCCTATTAATTTTTTATTATATTTCAAACTCTAGAAAGCAAAGCTATTTGATGATTAAAAACAACTAACATAATCTGATGAAATGATGCAGTAAAATTGATAGGTGCATCAAAAACTAGTCTGTTTTATTAAATCAGTTAAGAAAAGATAAAATAAATTTATAAATTTATAAATTTACCTTTTCTGATATTCTTTGTAATATAGATTATAAGTGTGAATGTTAAGCTTGTAGGTCTTCCACATAGGTGTGTGTTTTAATAGGTTAGACATGTGTTCTAATAGAAACTAGATATAATTAAAATTAACCACTGCTTTAGAAGCAATTACATATAATCAAAAATAATCGTTGGATTTAAAATAACAAAAAACCATGATCGCAATTAGAAGTTATATGGGATACCAGAGGACCCTTTGAAGAAAAATTAATCAAAGTCTGAGATTCAGTGGTGGACCCATAAAGGGTTAAGTGGGGTCAGCAGACCCCACTCAGTTTTGACTTTTGTGTGCTAGTTAGTTACAAATGCTAGTCTTTAACCTCTCTGGCACCTAAATTTAGTTTAAATATTATTTTTTGACCCCATATAGAAAAGTTTTTGGGTCCGCCATTGAGATAGAACTCAACGATAAAATCTTAACCACTGACAGCTAAAATTAAGTTACGTGACTAAATCTCTATCGAGCGACAAAATCTCTATTTTTTGATAAAAACTCTGTCGCGATGGATAAGTCGGTAAATATGTAGATTTATCCGGTTAATTTATTTATTTACCAGATCCACAGTGGTTTAAACTGAGCAAATTAGCTAGATTACATGACTTGGCCTTAGTAAAAAAGTATTTGGGCTCTGTGGTGCTGAGTTGTGTAGGATGTGACCCTTGAGAGAAAAACAAAAAAATGTAGAATCTCCATCATCATGCATCACTGGATTTGACTACTACACACTATTTATGGAACCAAGCATAAAGTTCCAAGGAGGAGGAGTATCTAATTCCAGCTAACCCCTTCTCAAGTTCCAAGGAGTCCAGACAACAACACAATCATCGTAAACTCAAATTATAGGACTTCCAAGGAGTCCTGAGAAAACAACACAAATCATCCTAAACTCAAATTATAGGACTCATTTGCCAGAGTCATCACTTGAAGCCACGTGAAACTAGAGATTCTGCTGGTCTTACACGTACGCCGTGTCATGTGTGGTCATTTTTCATTTTTCATTTTTTCATTATTTCTTGATACTTTAAATTCCTCTTTGTACTATTAAAAAAAGTAAAAAAATATTCTCTTCAGACCATTAAATATTCACAAAAATAATAATTATATAAATATATATATAGGTCTTATAAATACGTGTGACTTTTTCGAATTCCTAACATTCATTATATTACAATTAAGTGGAAGATTATAATTATTATTTTATATTATATTATAATTCATATGTATCATAAAAATAGAGTGACGGTATTGATGAAATAAATTACGATCAAAAAGATTATTATAAAATTAATTATTATTAAAATTATTAATAGGATTAAAAATTATATATTTATATTGAATTTTAAATGTCAAATTAATATATGCAAAAGGTATTAAATTTGTATTTTTATATTTCCGTATTTTTTTTAAATCCCATATTTTTGATCGGATTTATATTTTATATAACCAATTTATACGTATATTTTTATCGGCCCATATTTTTACCGTTGGGAGAATTGTTAACTAGACCTTAAACATTGGAATAGGCAACAACCCACGAAAACTGTTGTCATCATTAAAAGAGCCTAGACAACTCCAAAGTTAATGCATTATCTGTACAATTGGCGACACAATAATTACATGACTAGGAAAATTAGAAAAAGCAACACCATTTTTTTTTCTTAGATCTTAGATCCCTCTTTACAACCCACTTATAAGCTCCCTTTAAATTATATGTAATACATAAAATTCCATATTTCTGTACAACCCAACGACTGAATTTGAAAGTACACACCAAAAATTGATTGGACACGATAATGACTCATTTCTGAAGTCCATAGGTTGAGTTTCTGACCCGCACGAAAGGGAAGCATTTTTATATACTAATCTTCATTCGACTCTATATTTATGTCACCGTCATAAAAAAAAGAAGCTACGGTTCATCGTATTGACATAAAAAAAAGAAGCTACGGTTCATCGTATTCTATTTTTCTTAATAAAAAAAAAAAAATTGAAAACACTTACCTTAATTGAAGAGAAGAATATTTTAACCTTGTTTCTATCAATTCATCAATAGAGTATAATACCCTTAGTTAAATAAAAATTTTGAAAAATAAAAATTTTGAAAAAAAAAGATAGGAATGAAACTGATGTTGAATCAGTTAATATAATAAACTCTTGAGAAAAAACCATTTAACTAAGTTTTTTTTTTCAATTCTACGCGAAGTAGGTATCAAAGTGCCGGATAATCATTTCATAATAAAGCTTTCGGTAAAAAAGAAAAGGATATTCTTGCTGAACGTTGCAAAGAAAATAATAATTTGTTGGGTCTTGTTGTTATAATGTTTTTTGACGAAAATGGTATGGGCACTAAAGCAACGACAAACTTTAACTTTCAAACAAACAAAAAAAAAAAAAAACGGTTTCAGCAAGAAGAGTACTGTACTACTATCTTATCTTGTTGCATTTTGTGGCCATCAACCATTTCTTTGCTCTGTTCTGTTCTGTTCATCATAAAAGGTTGGTTGGTCTATAAAAACATACAGTATAAACACCTCAATCAAATTAAGTTTGAGATATATATATATTTGCAATGGATAACATAAATTCAAACCATTCAACTCCTCCTGGATTAACAAACATAGATGAAAGTTCTCCTCCAGTGCGGTTCTCCAGAAAATTATGGGAAGAAAATAAAATGGTATGGCACATAGCTGGACCATCCATTTTAATTTCAATCTTTCAATACTCTCTCGCTTTCGTTACTCAAACTTTGGTTGGTCATATTGGTACTCTTCAACTTGCTGCTGTTAGTATTCAAAACTTAGTCATCTCCGGTATAGGCTTTGGAATCATGGTATTATTCCTTTTCTCGTTTTGATCCCATTTTCATTTTCTCTATCTCTCTCTATTCCATAATTGATGAGTAATTTGGTGGGTTTACTTAATATTATGTGCAGCTGGGGATGGGAAGTGCCTTGGAAACATTATGTGGACAAGCGTATGGAGCAGGAAAAATGAGAATGTTAGGGATTTACTTACAAAGATCATGGTTGATTACACTTGGAGCAGCAATACCACTAACCTTAGTCTCTATATTTGCAACACCATTATTATTATTGTTACGTCAAAATAGAGATATTGCAGAATTGGCCGGTACATATTCAATATGGATGATACCGCAATTGTATATGTATGCATTGGATGTTCCGATACAAAAGTTCTTACAAGCTCAAAGTAAAGTAGGGGCAATGGCATGGATTTCATTTGGGGTATTAGCATTTCATGTACCATCAAGCTGGTTTTGTATCGAGAAATGGGGTTTAGCTGGAGCAGCTGCTTCTTTAAACCTATCATGGGTGTTAGTTGTGATTCTTCAGTACGCTTATATTGCTTCGGGACGTTGCAAAGATTCTTGGAGTGGGTTTTCATGGTTAGCTTTTTCTGATTTGCTTGGATTTCTTTGGTTGTCTTTGGCTTCAGCCGTCATGATGTGGTTAGTATTCAATCTCTTGCTCTTGAAACTTTGTATGTTAACTTACTGTTTTCTTTTTACCGCTAGCTGCAACACTTTCAAGTTCAAAGTAGGTTGAGTTGAATGTCGCATCTAGCTAACTACTATTCAAGAATCAAAATGATCCGACTTCCCCAACTGTCATTAAATAGTGTGGTTAGGTCTTACATAGGAACAACAACTTATATCGAGTCTTTCTTTTTTTTACTTTATTACGATAAAGATCAAAAGAAATTTTTTTAAAATATTAGAGTTTCCATATAAAAATAATTAAAAAATAATACTTTCAGTTTCCATATAAGAATAATTAAAAAATAATATTTTTTTCGTTTCAACAAAAATGTTACTATCATTTTTTTTAATTTTAAATTATTTTTAAGACTAAAATGAAAAAAATGATAGTAACACTTTTGATGAAACGGAAGAAGTATTAGAAAATTAAATCAATAAACATATCATTTTTTTCGATTAGAAACAAAATCAACCAACGTGTATCCTATCATTAGTTATCAACCAACGTGTATCCTATCATTAGTTATCAACATATACTGGTTAGCAATTCCGCAACGTGAAACGTTCAGAACAGGATAGATACGAATATTATTGGTTTTAGTGAAATGTAAATTCGGTCAACGAAATATGACTCAGATAAAATTTAAAACGGCGTTAATCTCTGTATAATTTCTTATATATATATATAGATTGAGTGTGGAAACGTATATAATAAATTAATTAATATCTATAGTTGTAAAAGATTAATTTTATGTCATAATGTGAAAAAATGACGTTAAACATTATGAGACTAAAAGAATTTTATGTTTATATTTGAAATATATTCTAACATCTCGTTCGGTTAGAAGAAATAGATTTTGATGCATTATGGATTTCTAAATTCATTATTAAAAATATCACTTATATCTTTTTTTTAAAACGTTATCTAAAATACCGAATACGTCCTAAATATTGGTATAAATAAGGTGCTAATTTAGAATTTGGGGAGAGTTTAGTTTGTCTTATAAATTTGTGTGAGAATGAGAGTTATCTCTTCTTTCAAACCTAATTGTTGTTTCTAAGGGGACTAGATCATCTAATTCTAGAGCCTCAAATAGATGCCTCTTAGTATCTTGTAGGTTCCAATTGGTATTGAGTAGAAACTATAAGTTGTAGGAGAAGAATCTCCCTTTTTAGGTTCTTCCTTTATTCAAAGGGTAGAAGAAAAATAAGTTGGATAATTATTTATCCATTTCATTTATGTAATTGTGTTTGTTTCGATTTTAAGCTTTTGCATCTCCAGTTTTAGGTTCTTCCTTTATTCAAAGGGTAGAAGAAACTAATTTGGGTGATTATTTATTCATTTCATTTATGTAATTGTGTTTGTTTTCGATTTTAAGCTTCTGAATCTTATCAGATTCCTAAGAATTCAACTTTTGGAACTGAATTCCAAAAAATTAATGTTTGGTTGAGGTAATTCAATTATCTTTGTTTTTACCCTGGAATCCAATTCCATTGCACTATTGGACTAGTGCAATGGAAATCTCTTAGACCTTGTTTGGTTGGAAGAATTGGAATCCTAGGAATTCAATTATGGGGTAATCCAATTCTTGGAGTTGAATTCCAAAAAATTGAGTTCAAATCCAAAATATTAACATTTGGTTGAGGTATTTCAATTACTTTTGCTTTTACCTCGAAATCCAATTTCGTCTCGTTATTGGACTAGTACAACGGAAATCAATTATTTTGGAGGGATTCGGATTCCTAGGAATCAAAAATCTTAATTACACAGAGTTGATTTTTCCTGTTTGGTTCAAGTAATTGGGCGATTTTCCTAGGAATTTGATTACCTAGCATTCAATTCCTTCAACCAAACATGATATTATTTTGGAGGAAATCGTATTCCTGCGAATCAAAAATCTTAATTACATAGAGTTGATTTGCCCTGTTTGGTTTAACAAATTGGACTCATTTCCTACGAATTGGATTACCTAGCCTTCAATTTCTTGAACCAAACATGCTATAAATTTATCAAAAGCTAACACACAGCTTAGTGGTCAGGGTGTCTGTCAAGGAAACTAAATTTTCAAGTTCAAAACCCCAGCCGAATCATACAAAAATCCGGTACTAGCATGCATTATTCGTTTTAGCCATATTATACACGTATACAGTTCGGAGTTACAATAATACACCCGAATTGTACGGTCTTGAATAGTACGTTAAAATTCGTGAATAAGACTGCGAATTACTAACTAGGAAACAATCCATCTGACTAGATTCTCTCAAAATTGTACGTCATGACTCATGACTCATGAGAGTGGGCAATATATTTTTTATTTTATTTTTTTGGAATGGTAAATCTTACACGCATCAAACCTAGAAAAATAAGGTATGTGAGAGAGGCGGTGCACTAAATAAAATCAACGATTTTGTTATGTGTGTTTGATGTTATAGTGTATTTTCTATGCAGGTCGTGGGTTATAGGCCCAAAGGTGTCACTATCCAAGTACATTAACCCCCAAAAAACAAATTTGACACAAAAACCCCATTGTAAACCAATTGTCCATATTACCCTTGCTTATAATACAACCTAAATCCATTAACAAAAACACGTCCGCGCACCCCATTAACCATGAAAAACTCTTCCATTTCCTCGTCTTCATCTTCATCATCTATTGCCAACATTAGTCGATTCAGACATTGAAAAGATTAAAAGATAGAAATCATCATCAGTAACAATTTCATCATCAGTAGCTTCGTCTTCATCATCATCGTCTTCATCTTCATCATCATCGCCTTCATCTTCATCATCATCGTCTTCATCTTCATCATCAATAACTTCATCATCCTCATCTGCATCATCTATAACTAGAATCAGAATCAAACCAATTTTAAAATATTGACGAAACGGTTGTTCATCATCATCAGTAATATTTTCAACAGAAAATCAAAACAAAATCATAGATCAAAATCAAAACCAAAAATGGTTTCATCATATGTTAGGTTTAAGTTTCATATGTTTCGAAATCAATCTTTCATACTTAGGTTCAAAGATAGAAAGTTTCAATTCCATTTGTTTTCACCCTTATTTATTTATGATTCAATTATGTTCAGTTTTGGTTTCATCGTTTTTTTTCGTTCAATAAAATTTCAGATGAAAAAAAACGATGAAACCTTTTGGGGTTTCATAGTTTTTCTTTTTTCATTCAAATAAAAAAAACAGATGAAAAAAACACTATGAAACCAAAAAAGGTTTCATAGTTTTTCTTTTTTCATTCAAATAAAAAAAAACAGATGAAAAAAACACTATGAAACCGAATAAGGTTTCATCCATTTCAATTACATTTTTATGAAGAAAAAATATCTCAGCATATAAAAAAAACAATGAAACCGAATAATGTTTCATACATATCAATTACATTTTTTTGTTTCATCTTACTACAGATGAAACAAAACAAACGATGAAACCTTTTGGGGTTTCATAGTTTTTTCATCTATAGTAGATGAAACAAAACAAACGATGAAACCTTTTGGGGTTTCATAGTTTTTCTTTTTTCATTCAAATAAAATTACAGATGAAAAGAAAACGATGAAAAAACTATGAAACCGAAAAAGGTTTCATAGTTTTTCTGACGTTTCACCAACAAAAAACCCTAATTTCGACAATGATGATATATCATTATATTTTGTTGATGATTTTCGGCGATGACGATCTGGAGGTGTTGGTGATGTTTGTAGAGGATAGAAGGAGGAAGAAGAGGTGTTGTTTTTGGTGGATTTGGATATATAGTGGTGGAGGAGAAACAATAACGACGAGGAAGCGATGGGAAAGGAAGATGTGTTGTTGGTGAAGGATACGAAGGTGTTGTTGTGGCGGAGGAGGTACTGTTGTTGCTGGTGATGGTGGCGGATGAGGTATTGTTGCTGCTGGTGATGGTGCTGGAGAGGAGAAGAAGAAGAAGAGAGGTGTTGGTGAAGGATACGAAGGTGTTGTTGTGGCGGAGAAGGTATTGTCGCTGCTGGTGATAGTGTCGCTGCTGGTGATGGAGGCGGAGGAAGTATTTTTGTTGTTGGTGATGGTGATGGGGAGATGAAGAAGAAGAAGAAGAAGAAGAAGAAGAAGAAAATTAACATACCTAGGTTATATATGGAAGGACATCTCGGGTATATTGAAAATAATTAAAATCTAAATTTAATTATTATTAAGTGAAATGGGGTTTTTATCTCATTTTTAATGAAAAAGGTTTTTCTTTATAAAAGATAATATGGGAGGGTCTTATGCATGATAAGTTTGTTCACCTTGGTTTTTTATACCAAGTTTTGTTTTCTATAACGTCAAAACAACGTTAGAAATGTATCATTATTGTTTTTGTTAGAGTGATTCACCAACAATTAAGATAATTATTATAATAATTTATAAGTAACTGTTTTATTCGTTGGAATAAATATAACAATGGTTATCTAGTCAGCACAAGATTTTTCTGCTGGCGTGTATCTGTAACAGATAACCGTTATTTTCGACTTTTCGTATCTGTTAGGCCGTAACAATTCGACCTAACAGTTAATGTAACGTCGACTTGTGTATAACGGTTGATTTTATTGCCAGCTTTCCTTATTTATAACAGCTTTTGTAACGATTACGAAACATTCTTTAATCTATTGTTACAGTTTGGCTGTAAGTTATCGTAACGATATGGTTCGTAACAGCTGATGTGTAAGGGATGTAGTTTTCCACGTGTCTATAAGTTGTAATGTGTTAAGTAACGTTTTTCCGACATTGCGGATTAATTCTAATTGTGGGTTTGTCGTCATTGTATGAAATCTACAACACAACGATTATAGAGATAGAAAATAACATTTTCCGAGAAGTTCTTGTCACAAAAATCATCATGGTCATATAACGATAACCATTACGACAATGGGATAGTCTTCATGGTATGAAATCTACAACACGACAATTATAGATGCAAACAATAATTTTTTCGAACAAGAGAGAGTACAATAACAGAGGAGATATTTGTTTTTGGGAGGAGAACCTAAAAATTAGAAAAAGTTTCTCAAATTTGAGAGGGAATCAAAATCAAAAAGATGTATCAAAGTGGGGATTTGAGAGGGAACGAAATTTGAGAGCCAAAATTGAAACCTAACTTTTTTTGGACATGAGAGATGAGTACAACAATAGAGGAGAGATTTGTTTTTGTCTCAAAAAATTTAGCTAGAAGTCGTGCGGGTCGAGGTGAAATGTTTTAGATTAAGTTGGTCAAAGTTAAAATAAATTTGTAATCAAACGTATAAGTGGCATAAAATAAATTTTCATAAAGCCTAGCAACATTTTTCTTTACGTGTAATATATCAAAAGCGAAGCTATTTTAAGGTTACACTCATCTCACACTCGATGATCATGGACATCTATTTTTTCGGTATGGATTTTGATTTGCCCGAGATGTCATGAAGCATATGTTGGTTCAATTTAGAGCTTCGATATAGATTTTGAAATTTCTGAGATATGGTAAACCAGATGTTGATTTAATTTAGAATTATGTTGAAGATTATGACTCAATCAAATAAGTTATTAAGCATAATATGACTAGCACCAGTACATTTAGGGTTTCGATGAAGATTCTGATACAATTAAATAGTTCAATAAACATAATAGGACCAACATCGGTACAATTAGGGTTCCAATGTTGAATCGGTTATTAAGTATAATATGACCAACGCCGGTACATTTAGGGTCCAATAAAAGATTCTGACTCAATCAAAAAGGTCATTAAGCATAATATGACCAACATCGATAAATTTAGAGTTCTGGTAAAGATTCTGACTCGATCGGTTAGGTAAACACATACATACATAGATGAATATCGTTTGTAGAAAGCAGTGATTAAGATAAATAATTCTACATATCAAATCAAACGAAAACAAAAGATAAAAGAAGAGACAAACCAATATTACGTGATTTGGTACTAATGACCTACGTTTATGGATAAAACCCCCTATGATGCAATATATCATTAGTGATGTTCAGAACTTGCTGAGGTAGTTTTACATTTACATAAGTGATTCTTATTTATAAGAATAATATGATAAACAAAAACTAGTAAACCTAGAACAAGCTAACTCTGTTGACTATGTAAAACTTATCTGGATAGAATAAGTAGGATTTACTAGCTAAATTTGTATCTGACTTAGTCTTCTGGATATCTTAACTCCACGTACCTTGAATGCACGTAAGCTAACTTTCTATATATTCTAATAATTTATCGATAAAAAAAGACACTAGCGCTAGCATTTCGAATGTAGTTTTCAAGACGTGTCTGTGCGATGGCAAAATCAGAATCAGGAGCAAAGACTTGCCGGTTTCTGACCTTTGGTTGAGGCAGTTTGATCAAGTAGTTTAAAGACCAGACAAATCTAACCAAAGCCCTCACCTTTTGTTCGAGCTACCATGTTATTATTACTCTAACGGATTTACTCTTATTTTACAGCTTGGAGTATTGGAATTATATGGTTTTGATTATACTTGCGGGATTACTTAAACATGCCGAAATCAAAGTTGGTGCTGTCTCCATTTGGTACGTGCATTAACTGCTTAAACAAAATCGTTTTTGTTTGTATTTGTATTTACTCAGGCAGACAATGTTGTTGAATGGTTTTTGTTTCTCGTTCACAGTATGAATATTGAAGGATGGATATTTATGATACCGCTGGGTTTTATGGCTGCCGTCAGGTATTCATTTTTTTCATACTAATAAAACATCTTGTTTCCATTTGAGTCTCAAAGTTTTTGTTGATACTTATGAGTTAGTTGTTCTCTAATCTCGTTTGTATTATGTTAGTGTAAGGGTCTCGAACGAATTGGGAGCAGGAAATGCAGCTGCTGCAAAATTCTCTGTTTGGGTTACTGTCTCAATTTCGCTAGTCACACAGACTACTTTTGTTCTCCTGATTTTAATCACAAGAAACAGCTTTCCGAAACTATTTACAAATGACAAGGCTGTTATGGAACAAGTTAGCGCGTTAGCTCTGTTTTTATGTATCTCAATCTTCCTTGGCAGTATCCAACCAATTTTATCAGGTTCGTAACTATTGGAGGTATCTTTATAGTTTCAGTTTTGTTACGTACGTACCATAAAAATAAAAAATCTTGATTCATAAATTCACGTCACCTCTCTTTTTCACTCGTACCTGAATAACCAGGTATGGCCGTTGGAGCTGGTTGGCAAGGTGTTGTGGCCTATGTAAATATCGCATCCTACTATATCATTGGGTTGCCCCTTGGTATCTATATGGGACTTGTATTACACTGGGGTGTAGTGGTAAGCTTCAAAGTCTGTTAACCCAAAGATCTAAAAGTTAGGATTTTCATCCTGCGTACTAAAATTCGAATATGTCTGTTCTTAGATTTATCACTGTTATTTCACTGAATGATTTCATCTATGTGGATGAAGGGACTTTGGGGTGGCGTAATAGTTGGAGTTGGTGTTCAGACAATCATTCTCTTAATAATGGCTTGGCGTACGGACTGGGACAAAGAGGTGAGTCCTGCTAATGTTCGATTCTTTTTTCTCTCTTTTGTTTTTGTCGAATTATTCACGCTGTTGAGTCTGTTTTTCAGATTCGTTTATCGAAAGAGAGAATTACAGATGCTGTAGGTTCAGATGAGGAAGACTCGTCGGTTCACTGAAAACATTTTTGAGCTAATTTCTGCTTCTTTATTTTTATTCTTTGCTTTAATTATAGCCAGAAGATATACCCTTGATTTCTCAAAAAAAATAAAATAAAAATAAATAATTATCCCTCACGATGATTGTTTATGAAAATCAATTTTACAATTTTGTTGAAATGTATAAACTTATCCCTCACGATGTTTAAAATATTTTGATAATAGATACATTAATTAAATACCCTTGTACTAATTTCAGTGTGGTGGGAATATTGGCTAATTTGTCAATTATCCCCCATAATGGGATGGGTAAATCTAAAAAATGGTTTGGAAAATGGGTATTTTTGGGGGTTTGTCCATTGCGGTTCAAGTTGAATCGATCGAATCAATTTGAGACGATTGGGTCAACCCTCAGGTTGGGCTAAGAGAAATAATTTCTTTTTTAAAAGTTGGTTAAATTAATTATCTTAATTATTTTATAATGTATATATATATATTGATTTTAAAATAGATACCGATCCCACTTAACAAAAAAATTATTTATTTATATAAAAAATAGACCCTACTAATTAAAATAAATATTTGCTTATACAAAAACTGGGTCCACTAATTAAATTTGTCGATTCTCCCATTATAGAGAATTGAATTTGTCTAGCCACTTGGACAGAGAAACTCGGATTTAAAGATTACCAATATACCCTCGATATACAAACATCAAAACCGTTGTTAACCCATTTATTTTAAAACGTTTCTCTCATTCCGTTTTCTTTTTCTCTCTCTCACTACAAAGTGAAACCACAATCTGAGAAACTGATTGTGATTACCAAAAATCTGGTGTCTTTGGGATCACAACCAAAAGTACATGAAATCCAAGAACGTACATTTCATTATCATAAATTGTATCACCATAACATTTTGATGTTGATAATCAATTTAAATGAAATGAAATGATACAAGAATTTACAACACAATTTAATTAATAAAACTGTTTTCATCCAAAAGTAACATAAGTTGATCTCTTAATATGATCAGATTCTCATTTACACAGAAGGAAAAAGAGAAAAAGATAATTTATTCTGATGAAACTATTTCATATAATCATATTCATGTTAATCATGAATTAATGAACTGTTAAAAATTACATAAGTTTTATACCTAAGCTCTTTTCCCTTTCTTCAACGTCTTCAGTCTGATTTTTCTCCTAATTTTCCAACCCTTTTCTATGTTTATGAATTTGGTATTTATAGCCAATTTGATAGGTCCCACCAATCTACCTTTCCACCTATTTATTCTTATCTATTCTTGGTGTGATATGTAATCCCGCAAACCTTTGTTAGCGTATTATTTATTATTCCGCAATTGCTCTGTGGTCAAGTATTCATCATCCCGCTACTTTCTTGCGGTCTTATATTTTAATTATTGCTTTTGGATTAGGATAACAGCATGTCTGACACATAGCTTCTTAATAGTGAATCGTCATGCTTTGGTCTATTTTGTCCCGCAACTTGTAGAGTCGACACGTGTTATTCATGCATCAATTCTCATCATTACTCTCTAATAAGTCAGGCTTTCCCGCAACCTGTTGTCAGTTAAGTAATTAAAGTTGTCTGTCTTGATCAGTGCACCTTACTTTTCCGCAACTTGTTGCCAGTCAAGTAATTAAGGCTGTCTGTCTTGATCAGTGCACTTTGCTTTTCCGCAACTTGTTGTCAGTCAAGTAATTAAGGCTGGATGTCTTGATCAGTGCACTTTGCTTTCCCGCAACCCACGTGTCGGTCATGCGTTAATGCTGTCAGGAGTAAACTTTAAAGATTTGGCAGGTGTTAATTCTATGTTTTCAGAAGACTTTGTTCCGGTGTTTCTCGTCTCATCATAGCTCATTACTTCTCCAATAGTTTTTAAACACGTGTGCCTCAGATTTTATTCTCTCACACTGATTGTAAGCGATCGAGAAACTAAATCAAAATTCATAAAAAAAAGTTTACAGATATTATTTGAAGTTTCAGAAGATCAAATCAACACATAAACATAAAAAAAGGAAAAAAGTCGATTTAATTAGGGTTCATAAATCGATTTTCAAAAATCGATTTACAATCATCTTCGTTCACACGAATTTGAAGATTCAAACCAAAGGTAAACATCGATTTAGTCATGATTCGCTTCAAATTAGTTTACATTTGTTTGATTTATATTTCTTAGGCTTTAATTTTGAATTAGTTGAAATCATTTCACTATCTTCGGAAAAACTGATGCATGTTTATTTCTCGAACTGAACGTACAATTAATACTGATGCATTTTTAATTTGTTTAGATTTGTTACTAATTTGTTTGATTTTGTTAAATCGGTTGAGTATATTCACTATTTCTTCTTGAATAAAATAGTTGTTTTATTTTGGTTTGATACTGGTTTGATTTTGTTTGTTACTGATTTTATTTTTTGTTGAATCATTAGTTTGATTTTGTACTAATATTGTTGTGGTATAATATTTTACATGTACACAAAACCTTGATTTGGGGAACTTCTGTTGGTGTTGAGAACTAATCAACATAAGCAAAACAAACAAATTAAAGGTAAAAACACACTAATATTGATTTGTGAAGACATTGATGGTTAATTTGAGAAGATGTGATTATACTAGTTCATCGTTAAAGTTTATTTGTGAAAATTATTTTCAACAAGTTTCCGAAAGTGGTAGATTACAATTTTGACTTTATATGTTCTGTTTGTGAATGATTCCACAGTTAAAAATATATAGGGGCGTTGCAGAAATTACATTATAGTGGTTATTTTGTAGGTTCTCCTAAATGTTGTTGATAACCTATTATCTAGTATGTTTCTGCATATTGTTTAGCATTATCATGCTAGACTTATTAAGATATATGAACTATTGTCGTGACTCGAAGGTTGAATTTATATGTTTCAGCAATGATGTAGGTTGCAGTAGTTAAATGATTAAAAATATCTACTATTTTCTAGCATGAATGAATGAATGTTAGTATATGAAAGCATTGTAACAGTAAAATAGATGATTGCATGTATGTATAACTTAAAAATACAAATAGAACCATACAATTTTTTTTCCAGAAACTAGTATCAATAAGCAAAGTTGACACAAATTTGGAACCCAAAAAAATGTTATTTCCAAATATGATGTCAACAAGCAAAATTGATACCAACAACTGTTGTCAACTACCTGAGTTGATACCAAAAAATGAAACCCATGGACATATTTTCCCAGATTATAGTGTCAACAACACAAGTTGACACCAAAATCTGGTGCCAACAAAGTCCATTTGACTTTGAAATAAACTATACATTTTGAATGAAGATTATGTTTTCTCTCTAATCAGGAATGCTAACTATTTTTCTTATTTGGAAATAGATTGAAAAAACAAAAATGAGGAAACCAAAAGCAAAGACGAAGAAGAAATTGCCAGAAAAGGAGAAATCGCCAGAAGTTATTAAAAAAAGGTAAAACCGATTGATTTGTATATGTGCAACACTTGAATAAATATATGATTGATTGATTACCACAGTCAAATTTAAGTTTATTTCAAATACAAAAACAGAACTGATTTGTATGTATATATGTAAATCGAGGAAAAACAAGGTTAAAAATAAAACTGGTCATATTCCATTGATTAATATGAGAGACTTTTTATATCAATTGATTGAAGTAGAGGATACAATAAACAAGAAAAAATATATCATTTCACAAGCATTGAAATCCAGTCCGTTCTACGACTTCTTTAGCCCATTCTACTTAAAAATCCCTAATAGTAGGAACAAACAATAAGATCATGTTGATATAGGAGACAATGGGAAAGTTATTGTTGTAGTAAATGAACAAAAAGATAACACTTTGGCAATAGAAAAGAGAGATGATGTTGAAGAAATGATTGATAAAAAATGCTTAACTAAGACGCCACTTGCAGTATAGATGATACCTAATTGATACAATACTGCAAAGAAAAGTTCAAATTTGCCAAATCCCGATTCTGCGCTCTAACAACAAACGTTCTTGCTCTCATATTTTCAATAAAAAAAGTTCTGGAGAGTCAGGATACGAAGAATAAGTTAAAAAACATGAGTAGGAGATGCACATAGGATATTCTTGAATCAAAAGTTCCGACTAGAGCTAAAGTCTGATAGTCAAGAGAAGATAACAAAAACAGAAATATAAAGGAGGTTGAAAATGGCACCAACAAATGAGAATGACCCTGAACATTTTGTAAGATTGTTCATGATGTGGTTGTGCACCATTTTGTTTTTCATAAATTCGGGAGCTTCAAATTTTGCAAGAAGCTTAAGTTGACACCAAAAATATCGCATAAAACAAGTCCAGAAATGATTTCAAAACAAATTGAAAATAATTTTCAGTCTTAACATTTTATTTCCCTCACACAAATTGAAAAGCCTCCCATTCAACTTGCAGCAGTTGGAAAAGAATTAGAAGAAGAGAATGGGAAGAACAAGAATATGCAAGAAGAGAATATTTTCCTTTCATGTGAAAAACACGAAATCAAGTACATGTATGAGAGAAGAGGTACAACCACAAAAGACGAGGGTACAAAGTACATCACCAGTTCTTTTGCAATAACCTATATTAGATAAACCTTGTATTGCCACCACTTCGTCAACTTCTCCCATCAAATCCCAAGGTGCATCCCTCTAGTGTCTCAAAATTCTTATGGTATCCTGGTGATCATGAGTCTCGTAGATTCTCTTCGTCCAAAACTCGATATAGCCAACCAGGACCTCTACTCTATTCTTATCATCTGGAATAGGACGCCCCTTATCCCGCTTTTTAACAAGGACCTTATCTTTCCCTTTTTGTTGTTGTGAATATTGTTGTTGTGCTGAAGGGACATTCTCTTTCCCTTTTTGTTGTTGCTTTTGTTGTTGTGGTTCATCTTCTTGTTCATTATCACCATCATCATCTCCTCCTCCTACTCTTACTTGTGGTACATCCTTCAGTGTCTTCCGACTCTTCTTCTTGTCTTTCTATATCCAGCCTTGGTTCACGAATAAGAACAATATTTCCCCTTTTAGCGGCTCCCAAAAGCTTGATGCATACTCCTCCTGGATCGGAGTTTTAGAAGAAGAAGGAGTTACCTCCATGTTACTTCTTTTACCTTTACTTCGGTTCCTAGCGCACACAAAGTATAAAAACTAATTAATACCTCAAACAACAAATTTTCGATAGAAAAATCATAAGGTTCGTCTAATATTTGATAGGAAGTGTAAACCAATATTACAAGGTTCGACTAATGATGCGAAATTCACAAAGTTCAGCTGTCCCGAGTTTTTGATTTTTCAGCCGAACTTCAATAACTTTGACTAATAATACCTACATACATAAGTTCGGTTGAATTTGGAAATTTCATTTTCATCCAAAATTTCCTACTTCTGAAAATTTGAAGGGCATAGAGAATTGTTTGGCTGATTTTAGGAATTCTCGAATCAGCCGAACTTTTTACTTCACAAATATTGATAGCCACTAACATTGTTCGGCTGATTTTGGAAAATTCTAATTTCGACTGAACTTTCCAGTACTGAAATTTTATGGTTATGCAGAAAATATTCGGCTAATTTTTGAAATTTTAATTATCAGCCGAACTATTCTTCGACAGTTTCAGAATGAAGAACTTAACAAGTTTGACTGATAATTGTATTGAATCTTATAAAAAATTTCAACCGAACTCAACACTGAAACTGTAAAACCCCTATTTTTTTTTTCGATTTAAATCTTAATCTCAATTGCACGCAAAAAAAACAAACAGATGGGTTTGTAGGAAATCATTTGAATGTACATGTTGAGGTTTGGTTCTCCCTCTCTACCTTCTCCTTCTTCTCCTAATTCAATTTCGAGTTCAACTCTTTCAACTTCTTCTTGTTCTTCGTCACTTCGATTCTTCGATTTCTTACGGCCAATAGGATTCTTTGAACGAGTCATCTTTTAGGTTCATAGTTATGTATAATCGACGATCAAAATTTTAAGAATCGACGATTAATAGATGACGATGAAAATCAAAATCATGGTTTTTTTTTCTTCAAATAGAAAAGAGAAGAAGAAGAAGTGAAGAAGAGGAGAAGAATAAGAGAACAAGTTATGATTTTAATTTTGTAAATAATTTTTTAATTTTATTTTGATTAGGATTTAATTTTATAAATGATTTAGTAAGGATTAATTATAAATAGAGGGTATTTTAGTAATCCCTATGATTAAAAAATATCTTAGTAATTAACTCATCCATCAGATACCCCTTATAAACCATCATAGATAGCCTATATATTTCGTATATCCAATAAAAATGGTGTATGTCTAAAAACAATATTCATTTGATATCCATACCATTATATAATAACGATCGATTCAATGGATCGTTGTGATTTTGCTTACTATTATTTGTTTTGGGCTTTGTGGTGCTGTGTTGGATGTGACCCTTGAGAGAAAAATAAACAAGGTATAATCTTCATCATGCATCACTACTGCTGCATATTGTTTATGGAACCAACCAAGCATAGAGTGAACCCCTCGCTCTCCAGCAACAGAGACCAATATTCTTGATGAATACACTTAAAGATGACGCGCTGTCACAGATTGTAACCAATAAATTATAGCTACCAAAATTTTTATTTTTATTTTTATTTTATTCTTTGTATAGAATTATCATTTACAATGCCTTTAGAGACGGTATCTTTGCCCAATATGTAGCTAGCTAGAACCCACATTTTTAACTATCTAGTGCACAGTATGTGGGATTGTGGGGATCCTACCTCAAACAATGGAATAGGTAATACAATAGGCCACTGACCATATTGTCATCCAACTAAACAAACAGTAGATGGAAAAAGCCTAGACAACTCCAAAGTTGATGCATTATATATTCTATATAATTGGTGACACACTTACATGACCTAACAAATTTAGAAAAGCAACAGCATTTTTTTGTTAGATCCCTCCTTACAACCACTTATAAGTTCACTTTACACTATCAAAATCCATATTTACTTACACCATCTTATCTTGTTTGCATTTTGTGGTCATGATTATCTTTTGATAAAAAAATAAACACTATTTTCAGAATAGTTTATGCACTAACTTTAAACCTAAAAAAGAGAGTATATAGAATTAAGAAAGTAGGAGTAGTATTATTGAACATTAAGCTTCTCCAAGAGACAAAGTGATGTTTGAAAGAATCCAAAAATCCTTTCCTCTCCATTCAAAAGGAAAGGGGCATGCATACTTTTGTTTGGTGGTTGTCATAGTGGGTATCCATCAGAGAAAAAATATATTTCTATTCACTCAAAAGAATAGTATATATCATATCAAAGATTCATTTTATGAATTAATATACTTGTTAAGCTTGACTGGTACTCAAACTCAATACTCTTCTTCTCTTTTTTAGTAGCCGATAGACTCAACTTATGATATGTGCTCATCAGCAGACAGCAGTACTCTTCTGTCATCTTTACTCTAAGGAGAAGTTTTTGGTCCGGTGTGTGTCCGGGAAAACAATATAATTCAGAATAGAGACGATGAGTGCTCGAGAACTCTAATCAAGAGGTAGGATATCAGCTGATCTTGAATCATTCTTGCATATGTTAAGTTATAAAAGTTGGATCCAAATTTCAATTGAGATATCAAACACGTAGATCAATTTCATTTCATTATAGTTCCAGTTTTACATAAATCTCTTTAGCAGTTATGCTTATCGGTCGGTACATGACGCTCATAAATTTCGAACTTAGGTTGATAGAATTATTCAGCAATGTTATCACTCTATTAGAAAGATATCTGTTAAAAAATTTAAAAACTAATCAAATCATAATGTTTAAGCACTTATTTTTCAAACAATTTAGTCGGATAACTGATTTACAATAGATTCTTAAACAGTTATACTATGGCCTATGGGCGGCTATATGCTGCATTTCTATGGCAATGTATGGCCAAGACATGTAAAATGAAGCTCACAGCCACACCAGTAGGTGAAAAGTCAAAGTACAACCACAAGTCGGTTTTTATTGTCCATCCGCTACACAATTGAAATTTTCTTCCAATCACCTCACACAAAAGAACTTATTTTCTATCGCCAAAAATAGCATTAGAAAATCTCGTTGACGAGAATATGAGATTATAGAAGAGGGGCAAATGATGTCATTATAACTACTCCTGGCATCATCATCATCATCATCATCATCAGCGTCAAAGTAGAATCTTCTACTTTACTGTACACAATAGAATATCAATAATAGCTGTACAGTGTTATACAGAGGTGTGCTTAAACAAAGCCCAGTTTAGTAAATTCTCTCCAGCATCTTTTGAAATGTTGGATTTGAGTTTTCTATAGAGAGATCAGAAATCAATATAATTTTAAATAATAACAGAATAATTTCGATAAAAATAATTAAAATATTGTTAAATTTCAACTAAAGGTGTAAATTAGGTTTCGATCAGAGTAATATTCCTATCAAAGTGAGAATTTCTACTTAGTGTTTTGGTATCTAATCTAGTCTAGGAACACTGATATCGTTTGGGGAAGAAATTATCTAAGTGGGATACGCTGAATTTGGGCTAAATAGTGCTTACTGAGCCATTTTGGAGGTACTTGTTATAGTTATTCGAATGGATTTTACTTTAATCTGTCGGCAGGTAGTGAAATTCGTTTATGTGATGCTTGTTTGATTGATTTACATTGACTATAGATAGCTTTGATTGTTTATTCATTTTGAGTTGGTTTCAGCGTTCTGATAATTGGATTGTTTATAATCTGGACAGTTTTGGAGGTGAAATTTGGTGGTGGTATAAGTTACTGATGTTGTGTTTTTCTCTCTCTCGGATTGGTCTTCAATATGGTGTTTCAACTTCTACATAAGGGTTTCAATAATGTAAGTTTCTAATTCATGTCAGGATTTCTCCTATAAAAAGTAGATGGTATTTATTTAAGTTATGTGACATATTTTAGCCCATGTTCTTTCCAAATTGTTCACTAGACTGGCTGTTTTGTAAGTGAAAAGAATTTCCGACTAATGAGCTTTTGACGTGCATGTTCTTAGTTTACAGTATGAGCTCTCCGATGACTCAGTTCGCAACTTCTAGAAATATGGGTATATATCAACAATCTCATCAGGTTAATATGTGGGGGAACACATTTAGGGCTGATACAAGTCCAAATACGTGTGTATCAGCGGTTGTGGAGGACGACGGTAAACTAGATAACAAGGTGGGATTTGGGAAACTTTATGGTGATTGGATCTTGGGGTGATAAGATTGTTTTTAAATTGTGTCTCACTTACGAAAAGTGATTTTTTCAGTCTGAGGATAATTCTAATGGAACAATAGGGTCATCGAAAAAGTACGATCAGGAAGCAAGCAAGCCTGTTGAGAAGGTAAAGCAATTGTGTTGAATGTTCTGTAATTCGTGTAATCCGTAATTTCTTAAAAAGTTAGAATAGTTTCTGGTTGACAGGATGCTGATTAGTAATTTGGAATTCGGTTGTGTAAATACTACCTAACATTGCTAAGATTAATTTGATTTTAATCTAGTCCTTTTAAACGAATGATACTTATTCATACAGACACTAAGAAGGCTTGCACAAAATCGTGAGGCTGCACGAAAAAGTCGTTTGCGAAAAAAGGTAGGGTGAAATATTTAAGAGCAGTCAGTGAATAAGTAATAGTAGCTTTTAATCACCTGAGACTAACAATTTTTCCCGGTTATTTTTATAGGCCTATGTTCAACAATTGGAAACTAGTCGATTGAAGTTGACACAAATAGAACAGGAGCTTGGCAGAGCTAGACAACAGGTTTGTGGAGATTCTTTTCCATTGCCTTTTTGTTGGTCAATGAAATGAAGCTTTGCTTGTTATGCTGCTGCGTTTTTACTGATTCTCAGCCAAAGTTAGGTTAAAATGTGCTTTGATTGTAGATTCAATCATCAGAATGATTATTGGTAGTGGCACCTATAAAATTTTCGTAGAAGAGGGTGTGAATTTGCGTAGGCTTTTTAAAACTAAAAAGTTTCACAACTATTCTACCAAATTTGTAGAGTCCTAACCCAAATTAGTCTAGTGATTGCATCATAACCCCCACAATCAAAGCACATTCGGACTAAGTGTTGGTTGAGAATATTCATGAAAACTTGCAGTATATCCAGCACCACCTAGACGTTTAAGTTATATAACTGATGATGTAACAATGTATGATTTACTGCAGGGTGCATATGTAGGTGGTGTAGATACTAGTAATCTAGGGTTGTCAGGAACTGTAAACTCAGGTTTGTTGTTTGACCTGCATTGAGAAAGACATAATGTTTAAAGAAGATGCTACGAACGTTCTTTTTCTTATTACCTTTTTCATCTTTTAACATCTGTTAAGAGCATAATTCTATTCATCAATTTAGATGAAGAGTTTCATGCTCTACACCTGAGTCGAAGTCAAGGACTGTACATCTGTAGCAGCATACACCAGTTTCTTTTTACGAAAGCTCTAAGCTGCCTATGTTTTCGTCACTTGATTTAGTTTTTGTATTGTTAATTACTTTTTGCTGAGATCCTTTATTCAGTAGAATTCTTGGAATAGTAGATTCCAATAACCAACTAAATGAATTTTATTGCTGAGATCTGTACATATTAATCGAATTTTATTACTTTATAATTTTTTCTGGATTTCGTCAAATTAGCTTAATGATATAGTTCTGCCCCCCTTGCAAAGAAAATAAACTTCATTGGAAAGTCAACACTTTCGGAGCCTTTCAATTCATATTTGAATCTACTTTTTGAAATGGAAAACCCTTTTAAGACATAAGTGTCTATAGCATAACAGCCATACTAGGGTAACAATTTGTTTCCATGATCTTACAGTTGTGTCCTCATATAGACAGATTTGCCATAAACTAATAAGATCTGATGTTAAAATAACGAGAAAGTTGAACTACTGTCCCTGTCTTTGAAATGCCAAAAAGCTCGTTCACTTTGAATGAGAACTCTGTGACTTTCTGTTTTCACTATTTACAGTCTTATTGCTGCTTGGTCCTAATTTTTAAAAGGTAAATCTCTAAATATGATTTCTTTTGCAGGGGTTGCTGCTTTTGAAATGGAGTATGGACACTGGGTTGAAGAACAAAATCGGCGGACTCTTGAATTAAGAAACGCTCTGCAAGCTTCAGTGAGTGATATAGAACTGCGCATGCTTGTTGAAAACGGCATGAACCACTACTATGAACTTTTCCGCATGAAAGGTACTGTTGCAAAGTCAGATGTCTTCTATTTGATGTCTGGCATGTGGAAAACGTCTGCTGAACGTTTTTTTCTTTGGATCGGAGGATTCCGTCCGTCTGAACTTCTAAAGGTGATAGCTAGTTCCTTTTATTTATTTATACCCCAATCGTTCACCCTTCACGTCTTTGAGTGTACCCTGAATAATCACTCTCACTCTCTCTTAGTACTTCTTTATGTACCCCTCCTTCCCCAGTTTAATTTTTCATATTTTTCTTATTTTTAAGAGACTGAGTTTACTTCTAATTTCCAGGTAACATTTGCTTAATTAAACTTTGTTTTGTATGTTGAGTTCAGGTTCTCAAACCACATATTGAACCACTATCGGACCAGCAACTTTTAGATGTATATAACCTGCAACATTCATCTCAACAAGCTGAAGACGCTCTTTCTCAAGGAATGGATAAACTTCAGAACACTCTTTCTCTTGCTCTCGCAGTCAATTCTTTGCCTGAAGGAAACTATGTCTCTCATATGTCTGCTGCGATGGTCGAGTTGGAAGCTCTGTTGAGCTTTGTGAACCAGGTACTTATCAATGTATATGTAAATCATCACTTTATCTTACTTATCTCTTTGACCAAACTGATTACTACTGGGTGTCTTGAAAACAGGCAGACCATCTCCGACAACAAACTCTGCAACAAATGTCCCGCATCTTAACAACCCGTCAAGCTGCTCGAGGTTTACTAGCATTAGGCGACTATTTCCAGCGTCTTCGTGCCTTAAGCTCTCTATGGGCTGCCCGCCCTCGAGAAGCATCCTAACGATAAAAACGTAAGATTTCTGCTGAGACTACAATCTTGCTTTGGCAGTGCTGTTAGATTTTTCTCATCATAGATTCAGATCCTCGTTGTTATAGTGTTATTATTATTCTTAGCATCCATTATCAGTCGAAACTGCTAAACTTAAAAAAAGAATGGATCCCAGATTAGAAGGAAGCTGTAAATATGAAATATATAACTCTATGAATCTCATAGAGAGTAAGTAGGTTTTGTTTGATGTAGCTTATTCGTAATGCATGTTGTGTATCATATCATATTTGTAATGTAGTTAGGTTATTGTATTGAATTGTGAACGTTTAGTTTGGGAATGGTTTTTTGCTGCTATTTGGATGGCTTCGGTTCTGGATACATTACTCTGGAGCGACTGAGTTAATACTTGGATTTCGCAAGGGAAATTTGCTAACTAGTCCAAAAAACCCGGACCTTGTTATCCATTAGTCCATCCAAGAAACACACTTTATCCAGTAGTCCAAAAACCATTTTAAAAAACATATTTACGATTCTGCTCATCACGTGTATGATCCCACGTCCTCCACCTCCTACACTACTTTTCTTCTTGACGGATAAATACTTTCATCTACTACACCAACACTACTCGACTTCATTACTCCCAAAATCAAAACCTAAAAACTAAAAAACTAGGGCAAAATCAAAAACGAAAATCAAAACCTTAAAAACAGAGATCAAAAACCGAAAATCGAAATCTGTAACAGAAGCATTTGATTTCTTTCAGCATTATACAACTAAAACCTAAGCTACTATCAGCATTATACTACTGCAAAAATTCCATCTAAAATGGGTACAAAACGAAAAATCAACAGAAGTATAAAGGAAACAGTGATTGAAGAACACGATACTCCTAAATCTCCACCACCGAAGAAGAACAAGAAAGCTTCTAAAGTAGGTTTTATACCAACAAAATCAAGAAAGAAGAAAAGTTGTTGATTCTCCAACAACATAAAAAAAAACGAAACAAACTGTTGTTGATTCTCCAGCAAAATCAAAACTGAAGAAGAACAAAAAAGTTATTGGTTCTCAAACAAGATCAAAACAATGAAACAAACTGTTGTTGATTCTCCAGCAAAATCAAGAAAGAAGAAGCATAATGAAGTTGTTGATTCTCCAACAACATAGAAAATGTAACAGCTGTTGTAGATTCTCCATCTACAAAGAAGAAGAACAAAGCTCTTGTTGTTCGTTCTCCATCTACATCACAGAAGAAGAAAAAGGGTGTTGCTGTTTCTGGCAAAAAAGGTACATATCATTGGTGCATATCAACATATAACTTACTTTGTTCATGTTGTAGGAGTTAGATATAGCATACAACATGGGTACATATCAATATATATATATATATATATATTTTCATGTTTTAGCACATAGATCTAGCATGCAACATAAGGTAAATATTGATATGTACTTGGTTTTTAAGTATATATTGATCAGTACATATCAGTATATGCTTATTTTCATGTTATATCATCTAGATATTGATTGCAGGATAAGTACATATCCATATGTACTTTGTTCATGCTATAGATATAAAAGCATATATATAGATGTATATTGTTCTATACTAAAACATCTAGATCTTGCATACATGATAATATATTTATATGTACTTGTTCTAATCTTGAATTGGATCAGTACATATCAATGTATACTTTGTTCATGATATAGCAGATACGAATCAACATATCAAAAATATATATTTTGTTTTATATTATAGTACATATTGATATATTGTAGGGATATTGACAGTGTGTTCATTATGCAGTTGGTGTGAAGAAAACCACAAAACCTGCACCTGCTAGGAAGATATACAGAAGTGGTTTCATGGGGATTTGGTCGCTTGTTAAAGCAATCAAGGCAGAAAAGCTTGAGTTGAGTGAAACTCAGTTGCGGATATTCAGTGAGCAATCATATGGGAACCTTTTCCTGATGTTCTAGTACACAAATCTGGGTGCAGATCACTGGATGAAGAATGAAACTGCTGTGACCAATCTTATAAAGTGTTATAAGAGAAGTAAAGTTGCAGATGAGCTCAGATTTGAGTTCAAAAGGCATGGAGTTTCACATATTCTAACATCCACTCCTGAAGAAGTAGGTGTTATCTTTGGAATGCCAAGAGCAGGAAAAAGATAGCATGAAGATATAATGCTGACATCTAGAGGTGGATATAGAAACAGTGCTTTCTTCAAGAGGTTCTTTGCTGATGTATCAAAGATAAAAAAAAAGTTAATAGAGTGAGGATACAGGAAGAAGTCTTGAAACTTCTAAGAAAAAAGCAAGCAACTGAATGTTGAAGAAGAAGAAAGTGATGAAGAAAATGAAGAAATTGGAAGTGATGAAGAAGAAGAAAGTGAAGAAGGAAGTGAAGAAGGGATTGAGAAAAAAAAGTCAAGAAGTGAGAGATGCTAAAGACCTGGTAAGGCTTATATGCCTTTTCATGTGTATCACTTTGTTTTTCACAACAAAAGATGCATATGCCTTGACTGAAAAGTACATAGGTCTTGTGAAGGATCTAGAAGCTGCGAAGAATGTGTCATGGCCTGATTTGATACACTCTTACTTTGAAAATTCATTAAATGACAATGTCAACGCAGTCGAGAGTACAACAGGGTGTCTGAACTATTTGTTGGTAAGAATATGTACTAATTTTTTTTTAGTAGTTTACTCAATGAAATCATGATTTACTTTTAACTTTGTTTTTGTGATTTTTTCTTTCCAAAACAGATTTGGTATGCATAGCATACATATTTGCTGGAACCGGAGGAAATAAAGACGATTCCAGAAAAAATGTTTGTTCCGAGAGCTGCAAAATGGAATCTGTAGAAGTTATGTGCTGAACTCCAAAAGGACATTGATAAAACTGAATATGAGGTAAGAAAAATATGTACTTATTTACTACATTTATGATGTTGTGTTATCATACAGTATATAATGATATGTATTGAATGTATGATGTTTTTCATCCTACAGTATATATTGATATGTACCTCATGAAAAAACTTTTTTTTATAGAACATATTTCTGAGTACATATTTTGTTGTTTTGGTACAGTTCAATGACAATTTCAAGGTTCAATACACCAATGAAGAAAAGCAAATTCTGAATAGAATAACAAGAAGAGTTGAAGAAGAGAAGAGTGAAGATGAAAAAGAAGAAGATAAAGAAGAAGACAAAGAAGAAAGTGCAGGAAAGGATGTGGAAGAAGATAACTGGAAAGGAAGATATGAAGATCTGAGAAAGACAATATTTGAGAAATGGGATGAAGCTAACACTATGAAGCATGAGGATGGACCGCTTGATGCGTCAAAGCTTCTGCAAATGTTGAATGACATTTACATGAAAGCTTATCCCATGCAGCCTGAAAATGGAGGAGAGTTTCGAGACTCATTTGATGGGAGTCCCACTCATTTAGGCACAGACCCAACAGGAGAATTCCCATCTCCTACTACTCCAACAGATCCTCTTTATGAAAACATAACGAAGGTGGAGTAGATTTGGGAGAAGAAATGTCAACTGTTCAGATTCCAATAGAAGATCAACAAAATGATGTGAGTGACACCATCGTCAAAAGGGTGTCATTTAATGTTGCATTGTCAACACCACCTTCAGTGCGCAAGTTATGTGGTGTTGATGTTGATGTTATCAAAACATGGGCTAAAACTGACCTGGAGGAAGAGGTCAAAAAGATGCAGGAGAAAAGTAACTCAGAGGTAAGTAATTCTGGCTAGTTTCACTCTTTATTACAAAAATGTGTTCATCATTACAACTGTACATATCAGTATGTACTTGATTATATATGTGTTTTATTGTTGTCATATAGTTGTACATATATGTATGTATTTGATTACAGATGTGTTTTATTATTGTCATATAACTGTACATATCAGTATGTACTTACCTATCATGAATAAAAAAATGTGGTTGCAAGATGATTTAGCTGGTCTTGAACAACAAGCAATGAAGAAGGTGGTTGAAGCAATTGACCAGAATCTTGAAACGATGAAAGGGTTGTCACAGAACCCAGAGGAACAAGACGTTGAAACTCTGGTCGAAAGCTTCGTCGGCATGAGAATCCCTTTGTTTACTGCGATGGCTAAGTTTGAAGACATTGAAAAATTTACATTCGAATAATTTTTGGACTTAGCCATTTCAAGCAGGGATGTTTATGATGAAGAATATGCATCTCTCAGCCAAGAAAATGGTAGTTTTTCAAGCCATACTCTGTTTGGGATTGACATTCGCAAAAAATTTGATAATTTATTTGGAAATGATTTGCGACGTGTAGAAGTTCAACAAGCTACAGCTCAGCCAACCCAAATAACACCAGAGAAGGATGCGATTTAAGTAACACCTGGGAAAGAAAGTGACTAGGAGGTATATCTTCTACTTGTGGTAATTTACCTTTCTTGTCATTGTTTGAAAAAATATGATTCAAATATAGTACTGAAAATCTGGATTCAAAAATGCAGGAAAATGAAGTTAGAACAACCCAGACGTCAAGCGACGTTCCCCTTGCAACCAAACTTGCCAGGATGACTGCAGCAAAAGAAAAACCAAAGGTTCTTGCAAAGAAGACAGCCAAACCTAGAGAAGAGGTTAGCAGAAGGGTAACCCGTCCAAATCCTGGGAAGAAAACAAATCCATTATTTGATAATGGAAGTATGTTTCTGAAAAGAAGAAGCCAAGAACTGAGAAGAGAAAGAAGACGATAAAGCCAACAAAAGCCAACAAAGCTCGGAAAGCTCAGCAACCAAAAATAAAGTTTTTGGATCTTCACAAGTCACCACTCTACGAGAATATGACAGGAGAACAAATAGAGATTCTACTTCCGTACTTTGAGAACGGAAAGAGAATGTAAGTACTTTCTACCTTCATTTTAATTTTAAATCAAGAAAGTTTTACAGCACATATAAAAAAAAACTTACTTCAATATGTTTTTTTGTTATAAATATGCAGCTGTGTTGCTTGTAGAGTAGAGAATTGAGGTGGTATCTGTGTAAGCGGGTCTACAATGAAAGATCTAATATCCAACAGAGCATTAGAGCAAGATCTTCTCAACTATGCTCAATATAAGCTTCAACTGGCTTCTGAAGACGACTAAGCAAATGCTGCCGAAGAAAGAAAATACTTTAAGGTGTTGCACCTGGATCCAGCTGCTTGGATATGTGTTGTTTTCTTCTTTTATACTTTTGAACATTGGTTATGAAAAAAGTATATATTGATATATACTTTTGTGAAATAACCTATTAAACGTTTCCAATTTTCAGTATCATGTCGAAAAGCCAGACTATTTTAAAGGGGCAGAAGTGAATGCTATCATCATGCCAATCTTGAAGATGAGCGAAGACATTGGAAAGATACTTGTACCAAATGTGCCACGATAACAAGCATTGGACCCTGCTGGAATTTGATTTTAAATATAGAAAAATTCACACATTACAACTCATATGTGGCATTCAGGGACCATCGCTATGAAAATGCCAAGACAATGTCTGAATACATGTTCAACCCTATCAACCAGTTCTTAGACGAGCATAAAAGAAACATGGTGAGAACCGTACAGTTGACTGACTATGCCTGTCCACAACAAGGGATCTGGCCAGAATGCCTTATGTATGTGATGCATTTTATAAATAGGAGAGCAAAGACTGATTGTGATGGGAAAAGTTTGGAGGATAACGAACAACTGATGAAGAAGATTCAGTTGAAAAGAATCAAGTTAGCATGCAAGTTGTTGACAGCTACTCATCCTGAAATCAGTTGGGAACCCTCCCAATGAAAAAACATGTTTAACTGCATAATTGGTACATTTTGTAGATCTTGGTCTGAGGAGATAAGTTGGTACATTTTGGTTTTTGATGGGAAGGGTTTTGTGGGTAGTACTTCATTAACTTTCTTATTGTGTTTACTTATTGAAATTGGTTTCTACATATTCAAATGGGTTTTTAGTTACTATGTTTATATATATATATATGTGATGATCTTTATTAGCATTGTTAGGTTTCTATTTAATTTTAGAGTAATATAGAAAGGTAGAACAAATTGATATGTGCTAGGAAGGACATATTGATATTTACTTTATTCTGAAACTCTAAACCAATAGATTCATAATTTAAAAAGCAAGTACATATTGAAATGTACTATGAAGTACATATTGATATGATTTTAAAAAATTACTTTGTTTATGTACATTTTTTTGTGTTTTTATAACAACTACAAGATTACTAAAATAATAAAACAAAAATGTATTGGGAATAAAAATCACTAATAACTCTAAAATTAAATAAAAATGTATTACTAAAACGAGGGGGTGCTGCCCCCTCGACCCCCGTATAGAGTGAATGACATTAAACCAATTGTTGATACATCTTTTAAATGGAGCAAAATATAAGATTTATATCATCAAATTCACATTCTGTCATTAAGAACATAACTCAGTTGGCACACAAACAAGTTCTGAAAAAAGAAACCTAAAAAAATGCCACAAGTATCTTCTAAAAGAATTTAAATCCAAAATGTACTAAAAAACTGTAATGAAATTAATTCTCATCTGTATATTGGTACTGACGGATAACATTGCATGTAGCCTTGTTGTGATGAGCTTTCAATTTACAATTTGAACATGTAACAGGATTTTTGCTCATCTCCCATGCACTCTTGATACAGTTCTTTTTCTTCTTCCTGGAGGAGCCCTAACTACTATTGGTGGCAGAACAATATCTTTTGTGGTATACTCATCAGGCCTGTGGTATATTGAAAAACATAAATAAGAAAAAACTACTATACTTGTGCAGTTTTTGCTGATGTGTGTTACACTAAATATCAATATGTAATGCTTAAAACCATTCTCATGTATGATACTACCATAAAAAAATCAATATGTACTGCTTAAAAATCAATATGTACTGCTTAAAAAACTTACCTGTCATGATTAGGAACACGTCTGATAGTGATTGAATATAACTGGCGATAACAGCTAACTTTGAAGTATTCGTCGATATAATCAAGGAACTCTCCCCCAGATGCAGCAATAGTTGTAGTAGCATGCGAGCATGGAAAACCATACACGCTCCATCTTTGGGAAGTACAACTCTTTTGTTGTAGATCTACCATATGAGACGTGCAAAACAAGAAACCCAAACATATTATTTTACGCAGTATATATTGATATTTGCACTACACAAACAAAAAAAGAATACAATCTGCACAATACAGATTTGATATTTTCCCTAAAAACTAGTTTAGTGGATATCTCAGTTCAAAAAAGCATGTTACCTAAAAAAACTAACCTTGGGGAATGAACTTCAAAGACGTGAGCATATGACTGACTAACTTTCCAAGGACGACCAATTTGAATCTGTAGTTCAATCAAGGCTTGATACACATGGGTTAAGAGTTCCGGATCCATCAAAAGACTTTCTTCACGATGTTCATACATCAACTCCATTACCCGAAGCCTACACGAAAAAATAAAATTAAAAAACGACAAACATATTATACATATAGTACATATATACTTGTAGAGTTACAAGAAATTTATAAAAACCTGATTGTGTCAGAGAGAGCACAAGGAGGTAACTTCTTCTCGCGGCGAATCCAGTTATTAAAAGGCTCGGCAATGCGTGAAGAATTCTGACCATACCTACAACCTGGGAAGTATGCACTAGACCACTTTTCCCTAGGAATGTTACGACAGTATTGAGCAACCCAAGGCCTTCCTAGATAAACCATTTCTTGAAGACCTTCTTCATATTTTGTTGGAGAAAGCGCATATGTTGCTTTTTGGAAACAGTCCACCACTTCTTTATATTTTTCATCAGCCTTACTGATGGGTAAGTTCTTTTTCAAGTGGAAAAAACAATAGCTATGATAAGAATTAAGGAAAACTTCAGGAATTGAATTCAACAAACCTTCGCCTCGGTCAGTCAAAAAGGTGATGGGACGATGGTCCACAACTTTTTTAAGATTGTCCATAAACCAATGCCAATTATCATTATCTTCACCAGGAACTAATGCATATGCAAAAGGATAAAAACCTGAAAAATAAATATAAAAAACCATATCAATATGTACTTCATGTCTACACCTTCAAAATTATCAATATGTACTTTATGTATATAAATATGTACTTTATGTATACCTACAGTGTATATCAATATGTACTTTATGTATGATGTGTTTGATCCCAAAGTACATAAAAAACAGATACATATCAAGAATATGTACCATATAAAAAAGTTAACTTGATTGCCGTTAAGACATGTCGCAGCCATTAGACCGCCTTTAAACCTCCCCGTAAGAAATGTCGCATCACAAAAGATCATTGGACGACAAAGTTTATAACCCTCTTTACAAGCTCCAAAGCAAATAAAAAGTCTGTGGAATCTCTTTGTTGCGTCGTTGAAATCAAAATCAATATAAGACCCTGGGTTGGTTTCCCGAACAACAGTGACCACCAAGCAAGATCAGCGTATGACTTTACATCGTCACTAAAAATCAGTTCATGCGATGACTCTAGTGCATGATATGCGTGGTGATACTTGATGTTGATCCCTCCACTAACTTTAATATAATCCATCATCTCTTGCGGATTTATGAGAGAGTTGTGCTTGACACGCTCATGAACTAAATGATTTACAAGCTTCCTCGAAACAGTTGGACTCCTCAACCTATAACCAGCACCACAAGTGTGCCTACCCACGTAATACTTTATCTTAAACACATCCAAAGACCCATTCATGGCAACCGCGTGAAGCATCCAAGAGCAACAGTCATTGCTGCATCTGACTGTGAATCTCTCAGGTCATTCTTCAATTTTTTAACCTTATATCCAGTCGTCAAACAATATTTCTCACATGCTAACCGAACAACTTCAACACCACCATGGAAGAGATGGTTTTTATCTTCAAAAAGATTCTCCCAACCATCAGAAAAAAGAACACTTGCAACCTCTTTAGAATCTTTCAAATAATTGTTCTTATCACTCAAAACCAACTCAGCACTGTTGTCAAGATCAGCACTTCTCAAAGAATTAGATGCACCAGATAACACAACATCAACATGCAACTCAAAGAAATCTGAATTCTTCGTAAAATACAATGCAGCAATACCTTGAAGAGATACATCAGCAAGGACAGGGAGTTTCACTCTATTTTCAACATAATTAACAACAATAGTTGATGGAGTCAACCTGCTCCACGCATTACAAATAATAAACTTCAAATCTTCCAAAGTCGAAGATAACGTAACCAAATATGCAATGTGGTGTTGCTTGTGGTATACATGAGAGTAGCAAAAGCTATTTGGATTAGAACCAACACCTGACATGTTGAACCTGAATAAATGTAATCCAAATAAAATAACACAAAACACAAAAATCAAAACATATATTTTAAGATGATAGGAATACTAAATCTACAATACAACACAACATGTACTATTTTAGAAGTATCACACATATTATAGATACACACATAACAGACAAACAGTGCAAACAAATATGTACTGATTCAAAATTGGTATATTATAAAAATAGTATATATCGAAAAGTTTAGAAAAAACAGTACGTATTAATATGTACTTAAGAATCATTCAAAACATCCAGAAGAAAGAACAAAAATCATGATTCCCTGAAAAAATAAAAGAAAACCAAATAAAACCTATTATCAAACAACATGTAAAAACACTGAATACGAGGATCTAATGAACAAAATAGAACGATTACAAAATCAGTTTCAAAGATGAAAAGAAAAACTAAAACACGAACAAAAACAAAAACGAGATCGATCATGGAATTCAACAAAATCATAGAAAACGTTAATCATCGGGATTTCAGTATAAGAAAACAAACAAAAACATGAAATCAAGTTGATTATCATGATTTCAGTTAAAAAAACCAAAAACAGAACAAAGCATAAACAACAAATATAAAAAAAGAGAAGACGATTAAAGAAAAATACCTGGAGATTTGAAATCGAAACCCTAAAACTGAAAAACACCAACTGAAGCAGAAAGAGAAGAAATATATGTGAGCTGTCGATTGCCGATTTTTTTTGGAAGTTTTGATTTTTGCTAAATTTATAGTTTGTACAAAAGAGGGGTATTTATGGGATATTAAAACTCTTTTTTTCATTGTATTCACGTGCTTTGGACGCGCGAGTAAGAAAACAAGTCCAAAAACTTGTTTTTGGATTAATGGTTAAACCGGGTTTGATGGTAGGATTAGGGGTTAAACAGGTCTCTAATATATGATTATGTAGTAATTCCTAGATTTCACAACCCTAAAACTGGGGTTGTCAATGAGTCCGGTTTCTCCCGGTACCATTGGACCCGAAACCAGACCCGATTAAAAAAGGCGGGTCTGGGTCCTAACGGTTTCTGGCCGTGTTCCAAATTTAATGGAACCAAAACCGGATCCGGTTAAAAACCTAAATGCCGTCAAGTTCGAATATTTAGTGGTTCTTTTAAAATCAACTATAATTTGTTTTTTATTTTTTATATTTGCTTGAATCGGAAAAAAATTCATATAAAGTTAATGTTACATCTATGTAATACATAGTTTTAATTAAAGATTAAATCGAAGAAAATAAATGAGAAATAAAAAAAAATCAAATCAAAACTAGACGAAGTCTTTGAATTTTGGGTAAAATTAACAAATAAATGAAAAATATTCGGGTACCCACCGGGTAATACCCGTTAGGACCCGAAAGTTTATCGGTTCCTAAAGGTTCTACTTGTCGGGTACTGTTAGTGCTAATGGGTCCAATATTAGGACCCGGATCCGATCACCCGGTTTATCTCTTCACTTGGCTCGAGTCAGATGTCAGACCGTTTGTTTTTTAATTTGAGCCAGATCTAACTTGCTACCTGACTCAGATGTAATCCATGATTTAGACTTGTTTGAGTCAGGGAACAAAATATTCCTGACTCATGGGACTAAGCCACTGTTTGAGTCAGGGAACAAAATATCCTTAATTCATGGAACTAAACCACTGAGTCATATATTTTTGAATCAGCTGATTCAAGAAACAAACACATTGTTTCAAATCCATCAAAAAAACAAACATGATGTAAAACAATTTTTGTTTTCCAATAATTCTAACACCTTGTTTGTTTGTATCTGACTTGGCGTCTGGTTTCACCCGAGTCAGATGTTAGAGTTTTATCATTTTTTTTTTATATGTGACTCAAAATCTTACTCCAAGATATCTGAGTTGACTCGTTAGACACATATATATGACTGGATTCAATTTTTTTTTATAACCTTACCTATCCTATAGTAATGAGTCACAATTAAATATAACGAGTCAGTTTCTGACAAATCAGTTAACATCTTACTAACCAATCAAAAGATATTCCGGGGAATATCTGTTTCATTATCAATGATTGTGACATTCACGAACTATAACAAGCATATTTAGTAGAAGTAGAACTATTTTACAGGCCAACATATTGTACGGGGCAGCTCGATACGTGAGTGCAATCTGCTGAACGATTCAGACTGAACCGGCTAGTCGAACTACCGATTGATATCAATTAGTCAATAATACAGTTGGTTCGTTTATCCCGTATCAGCACCCGTGTCGTATCAATAATAGTATACCGTATACGTATTTGTATTATCTCTGCTTACAAACAAAGCTAAATGCGCGCGTTTGTCAAACCCATTGGACTACGCCGATGTCTGCTTCCGTTTTAAGCTAAGAATACAGTATATATAAATAGTTGTTTACACCCCACCACCACCATTATTATTCCCTGTCTCTCTCTTCATTCTTCTTTTCCCTCTCTTGAAACACAAATCTAGTCCCGCCCGCTCTCAAATCTCTCTCTCAGGTACTGTAAAACCCTCTCCCTTTCGACCTTTCTAGGTTTTCTGTAAATTTTAGGGTTTATCAAACCTAATGATGATTCTGTTGTTTATCTCATCACATCACATCATTGTAATGTTGTTCTTCAATTAGCAAAATAGTAAGTCGAATTCAGTAAGAGTTTGATTTTTTTTTATTTTATAAGTAAATTTTTTGTTTCTGGATTTTGAGTTCGGAACTTGGTTTTTAATTGATTCGTTTTTTGTTTTTTTTGTTTGAGTAGATTTAACACAATGTCTAACATCGGTGGACTTGCCAATACAAACCCTAACAAATCATATGAGGTAAATTTTCTGATGCTCTTTTTTTTGCTTTTTTTGTTTGTTTGTTTGCTTGTTTGTATGGAGAATGGTGAGTTTCTGATACTGTGTGTTTGATGTTTTGTTTTGTAGGTTGTTCAACCTCCTACTGATTCTATATCCAGTCTTTGTTTTAGTCCTAAAGGCAACTATCTTGTTGCTACTTCATGGGATAATCAGGTTCGTTTTGATTTTTCGAATTTACTTGCCCTTAAAATCTATATGTTTGTGTGGTTTTGTTGAATAATGAATGAATGCTAAATTTTGTTGATGGAAATTTGCAGGTTAGATGTTGGGAAATACAAAGATCAGGAGCTAATACAGGAAGTGTGGCAAAAGCAGCAATTAATCATGACCAACCGGTAATGATATTTTGACTCTTTTGTTATTGATTTCTGAAATGCTGGTTGCTTGTTTCTTAGTTGAAATGTTGCTTTAATGTGTTGAATGTTGGTATGTCTGTTTGGTGTAGGTTTTGTGTTCGGCTTGGAAAGATGATGGAATGACTGTTTTCTCAGGAGGGTGTGATAAACTAGTAAAGATGTGGCCGTTGATGTCTGGTGGTCAACCTGTGACTGTTGCTATGCATGATGCACCTGTTAAAGAAGTTGCTTGGATACCAGAGATGAATCTTCTGGCTACAGGAAGCTGGGATAAGAGTATCAAGTAAGGATTAAGTTCACTTATCCCGTATAATTTAAACATACTTTAGACTGTTTGTGCCTTGCAATATTTATAGTTTCAATATCGAACAAAGTTACTGGTTCATCAGTGTTATATAAGTAAGATTAGGATCACTTTAATTAGTTTGTGCCCTCCATTCCATGTGCACATGGAGTCAAAATTTTGATCTGTTTTTGAGCTTATTTTCCAATTATTCTGTTATACTAATTCCTAGAATCATGTGGACTAGCTCTCTCTTTTTGATTTGAATAATGTCTCATAAGTTTTTTGCTTAATTGATTCAGGTATTGGGACCTTAGGCAGCAAACACCAGTCCATACACAACAGCTTCCAGAACGTTGTTACTCACTCTCTGTCAAATATCCTTTGATGGTTGTTGGAACCGCAGATAGAAATCTGATTGTTTTTAACCTTAACAAACCTCAGGTAAATTTATCTAGTAGCAATGTGATGTTTCTTTATTTAGATGTTTTGGTAATTAAATTCTCAGTAAAATAATATTTGGATATTAACAGGAGGAGTTTAAGAGAATTCAATCGCCCTTGAAGTATCAAACTAGATGCGTTGCCGCATTCCCAGATCAGCAAGGTTTTCTGGTAAGTATCAGGCATTTATTTTCTTATGTTATTATGCTTCATTTTGTGTAGTTGGTTAAGGTTTCGACTATTCTTGTTAGTTTTCTTCAGTTTAAAATAGCTGGTTCTTGCAAATATAGTTAGTCAAACATTAGTTTCGGCATATAACTTTGGGTTCATATTTTTAACTTCATGAGTCCTTCATTCCAATTCTAACTATCCGTTGTATAAGTTCTACCTTCAAGTGTTCGCAGCTTATCACATATGAAAAGGGGAAAAGAAAGTCATGTCCCCTTCTTGTTATTTTATTTCCTTCTTCCTAAACTTTTTCACTTGTTGAAGATGTTTTGGAAAAATTTCTACTTTCCTTATCCTCTAGTCTTTTCGTTTTTGATGAAATTCTATTATATTTCCTGACTAACTAAAAAATCTCTTTCTGTACGTAGGTTGGCTCAATTGAGGGCAGAGTTGGTGTACATCATTTGGATGAATCTCTGCAAGCGAAAAACTTCACCTTCAAATGCCACAGAGAGGGGCAGGAGATATACTCAGTCAATTCGTTGAATTTTCATCCTGTAAGATACTTGGGTGCAATCTGTCAATAGATATATTAGGTTGCATTTCAGCTTTCACATTTTTCCTGATAAATTTATGTGGTCATTGCAGGTTCATCACACATTTGCAACAGCTGGATCAGATGGTGCCTTCAATTTTTGGGACAAGGATAGCAAACAGAGACTCAAGGTTTGTCTAACTGTCTTTGTGGTTTGCTTACTCTGGTCTTTTGTTGTCGATGTTATCCATTTTTTTTAAGATGACCTGTTCATGTTAAAAGCTTGTGTGCATAACCTTAAAAGTGTGTTAAGCATCTATTACCTTTCTGTTTTCATAGTTTTCATTTTATCAACTTGAAAGCTTCAAAGTAGTTTGATACTGCTATGTTTAAGAGAAATTAGAAAAAAAAAATGTTTTATAAAGAAAAGGGTCAAAGGTGTTTTCTTGTTGGTGGAGACTCAAATGGGTGTAATTAACATGGGTGTGTACATTAATAACTGAACAATAATAGCATGCTAAAACCTGCAGGTAGGATCGTTGTTTGCTTATGGCATGCTGAGTAGGAATGTAGGATTAGTGGCATTAGTTAGATAACTACCTCCTAAATAATCAATGGCCATTTGACTGTCTATCTGCTTTGAAATTATTGCTACATCAATTAAGATGTGCAAATAAGAGCTCAAAGTCGATTGATCCACTTATATAAAATATCACGTGTTGATGTGTTAGTCTAATTACTTTCTAATTCATCCTTAAAATCTTCCATCATTTTGGCTTAAATTTTCTTTACTAATTGAATTATTTGAATTAGTGAGCTCCTGAAGGTTTTCAGGAATAAGTTTCATGTTACTGAATGTTACACGTATGTTTGTCTAAAAAACTCTTTATCTACTTCTTCAGGCCATGAATAGGTGCAATAATCCTATTCCTTGCAGTGCATTCAACAGTGATGGTTCAATATATGCATATGCGGTAAGCAACTCTAGAGCAGTATTTTTTTGAAGTTTTCAATTCTCTATCAGTTCAACTCTTATATGTCCCATCTTTGGAGTAGGTTATGAACACTATTTTAAATAACATCAATATGTTGATATGATACAAGCGTTAGATTATGGTCACAGGGGATTTTTCTGAAATAGCTATGAACTTGTTGTTTCATCAAAGACTTCTGTTTTCCTTTTTGTTTTATGTGTGTAGGTGTGTTATGACTGGAGCAAGGGTGCAGAAAATCACAATCCATCTACTGCAAAGTCGACCATTTTCCTCCACCTACCACTGGTATTTTCTTCTTCTTTTATTTCTTAGTGGTGATCATTGCAAGTGAGGAAGAGTATCTAGAGACTCCTTGCATAGATCTCTCTTTACTTTTCTTTTTGACGCTGATTCGCAAAATCTTTATGATTGGAAGGAATCCGAGGTTAAAGGGAAGCCACGAGTTGGGAATGGTAGAAAGTGAAGCTGCTGCTAGTACATGTGGATGGTAGATTGATAGTGGTCGTGACTGTTGGGAAGCAAAAGGGTCCTCTGGTGTTCATTGCTTTTTTTTTTTTGTAAATTGGTGATTTTTTTTACCTTGTGATCCAAGTAGCGGTCTTCTCGTCTAGTTAAGAAGTTTAATTTCTGTCAGCGGTCTTTTCTCTGTTCTTATCGGTATCAAGTCTTTTGCTGGTGTTAACAGTCGGCCCTTAAGTTTCTCAGGTTTGAGCCGGCCACAATGTTACAGCAAATTTTTGACATTTTTTTTTGGCTTTATAGAGCAAGGTATTATATTGTGATTTTGTCAGTTCATCTTTGAATCATTTTCGTTTAATGGTATATTAGTTTGCAATAGAAACAGAAAAAAGAAGTTCCCTTTGTTAAAACCTTTCCGGCTTCTGTCAGTTCTGTAACTGTTAGTAGAAAATTTCACTAATGTGAGGTCATGACACAAAAACTCTGCATCATCTCTACTGGCTCGTCTTATGAGTCTCACAAGTTGTTGTTCGAATTACCAGTAAATGTAACTATTGTTATTCGATCAAGCGACTGGATCATCTCTTGGCTTCAACCTAGTGATGCTCAGAACTCTGTTCAGACAGTGAAATCTGATCTCAGTTTACAGTTGCTTTTAGCAACAACGTAGTCTGGACTCTGGACCCTGGATCATATGGAAATCCAGATGTTCTCTCATCTTTCAACAGACAAGTTTGAATGGGAAAGCTACATCAATCAAAATTAGAACCCCACTTCATCACAGAACTTTTTATTCTCCCCATTTAAAGGACAATCAAACTATTAAAATTTGGAATGAGCAATGCAGAACAAGGGGAATGACTGGCAGTTTTGACAGTAGGACACTGAGCCAGAGCACAGAGGCTTCTAGTTCAATATTGCTGACAAATTCAGTAAACCTGTGCTAGATTAACATTGAGAATGTCAAAATCGGATTGTAATACACAAATTTGCTACTGACCTAACTTCTCCGCCTCATCGAGCCAAAAAATTTCCTGTGATCCAAAAATTGTCATCACAACCGAACCTGAAATCTGCATTGTGACCCAAAAATCTGTACACTAGCCTAAATCAACTACTAACATACCCTACTGCCCCAAAGTTAAAAATTTCTCCCGACATGCATGCGGACCATGTTGATAGGGGTAAGACGACATGGATAGGGGGAAGCCAATATTTTTACGGGGGGAAACCTAAGTTAAAAAATCTACCTCACATAAATGTTACATTTTATTTATAAGGGGAAACCCTAGAATCGGTTCATTTTCCAGTAAGAGAAGATTAGATTGTGAAAGAAAGGGTTGAAGAATGACAACAAGAATCAAAAAGAGGAAGAAGCTCATCAATTCACAATCAAGATGATATGTTTATTTTTACTTCTTTGTTGTTGTAAATACTCAACGGTCTTGTTCTTGCTTTAATATGTGTTTTAACATGATTAATTAGCTATATTTTTGTAACTATAAATCTTCTTTATTAGAAACATAATCAACAACAACAACAATATGGAGGACGTGGAAGAGGATAGGATTAGTAAATTGCCTGAATCCATAATTCATCATTTACTCTCTTTACTTCCAATTAAATGTGCTGTTTCCACTACTGTTTTATCTAAAACATGGAACAATCTCTGGGTATCTATTCCGGTTTTTGATTTTCGTGAATGGAGATGCATCACTCATACTCCAAGGAATGAACTTACTGTAGAAACCAGAATCGCAAAGGGGCTCAAGGAACGCAAGGATACCGATATGTTTATGGATTTTTTGGAAAGTACATTGTTTTCTAATAATAACACATCAACTTTCTAATAATAACACATCAACTATACAGAAATTCTATCTCAATTGTGACAATGAACACTTTGATGCAAACCGAGTGAGGGAATGGATTACTGCTTTAAATAAGCCGTAAAGTTGAAGAGCTAATTCTTATAGTGAATTGCCCGAAACTCAATATGGTTCCCGTAACCTTTTCACTTGTGAATCACTGACAATGTTGGATTTTAATTTTGAAAGCCAGCGTTTTCTTGAATTCCCACAATCAATTTGTTTAACAAAGCTTAAGGTACTTCGGCTTTCATACATTTTGTTTAGTAATGTCGCATCGACCCAACAACTCTTTTCTAACTGTCCTGTCCTTGAAGATTTGGTTTTCTGCAAATGCAGTCTGATGGAATCAGGTGTCATATCTTTTTCAACTCCTCGACTCAAGTTCTTCGCCTTAAAGGGTACTTTTAGGAAAGAACTCTTTTTCAATAATCTTCGAGTTGAGATTGATGCACCGAATCTAGTGTCCATCGAGTATGGTGGCTGGCTACCTAGTGGCTTTGTTTTGGGTAGCTTTCCATCACTAGTTGAAGCAGATTTTCATCCTGTTCATGATGACATAATCATTCCACTGGATTCTTTATCTAAGTTTGTGAGACTGTCTTCTAATATAAAGCTCCTAAAAGCATCATATAAGTGTATTCAGGTACGGTTGCTTACTTTATAATATGTTGTAGCGTAAATCTGTTGCCATATACTACAATCTAACAGTATCTATATTTTGTATGCCTTGTGTATTAGATTTTTGTCATTGCAAATGTTCCCTCAACAAGTTTCCCTAGCTTCGATAACCTGGTGCATTTGGAAGCGGATTACGATTCTCCTCGTGTTACAATACCTTTGGCGAGTTCATTATTCAAGTTTCTACATTTCTCACCAAATTTGGAATCACTAGTCATCCATCAGGTAATATAGGCACTATATTTTAATTCAGCTCAAACAAGTTCAGCATGCAATTTGCATCATTAGGTACTTTGTGTGCGCGGTAGTTGCTAATATTATCTTTACAATTACATCTGTGGCTGAATTCACAATGCGGGTTGCAGGTACATACTATCAAAGAAGTCAATGGTCACGGGTTGACATTAAATACAACACCTCATTGTTTGTTGCTGTGCCTCAAGTCAATCGAACTTCGAAACTTGAAAGGGTATGCCACAAATGAGATGGAGTTAGTTAAATTGTTATTGAAGCATGCTCGAGTCCTTCAACAGATGATTATTAGAAGAGGAACAGGTCTTTTAATTTCTTCATCCAATATCATTTCAGAGTTACAAAATTTTCCTAGGGCTTCAACACACTGTAGTATTCAGGTGCTCCCAAGAGTAAAACGTACATGACCGATCACACAAGCCATAACAGACCTTAGCAGCAAGAAGATTCTTTGGTTGGGTCTTTGATTCTTCCGGTTAGTCTAGAAATGTTTATTGTTTATTTGGTGTTTTCCAGTTAGTCTAAAAATGTTTAGCGTTTAATTGGTGGTGTTTTTGCTTTTCAATAGATCATATTACCTCCATTTCAGAAAAAGAGTTATTATATTATTTTTTTATTTTAACCTATTTCCTAGGACAGAGGAAGGCAAGGAATATTATTTATCGATGAAACAAAATGTTTTGAAACTCCCAAACAAATTTTTGTATTGTCAAGTTAAGTTTTAATATTGTTTGAAGTCTAAAGGTTTAGTTATAAGCCATTTATAAATATAGGCTTTTTTTTGTGTTTTTAAATATATGTCCAATTTTTTAAACTTTCAAAATATAGGTCTGTTTTGATCATTATTTTTAAAAAACGGCTAATGAAAAGTTAGACCAATTATCTCCACTAAAAAACATATTAGCCTTTTAAATCATAGAGTTTTAACTATAACTCAGATCGATCTCTTTTACACATGTTGATATGGCCAAATAGTACATGTCATCACTGGTTGCCACATGGCACCTACAAAAGGTACTAACTTCCGGTTCGACTTCATATCCGTTAGTGATGCTAGTTAACATAACACTTCTATACACACCAAAAATTTAACATATGTATTTTCATCGGAAAAGGTCCATTAAAGTCATGTAGCTTACAAAAAAATGCTTCAAAAAAAAATAAAAAAAATGTAATTTACGAAGACACCAATTACTTCTTGTCGACTAAATCCAGTTTCATCTTTTTATCTAGTAATATTGGAAATGAAAGTAATAAACATATATTGAAAGAAAATAATACGAACCATCAATGTTTTACGTTTCATAATCACGTGAGTTTATGCACCACTATTTGAAATCTATAAAATAAAATTCATTAATTAAAACATACATAAACTATAACATTCATTTGAAATCTATAAAATTGAAATGTGAAATCCAAAAACAGTCAATTGAAATCAATTTTCTCCAAAATCAATTGAAATTTCTTCAATTTTTTCCAAAATTATTTTTAGGGTTTGAACTAACAGACATAATACAACTAGTTAGTAACAATCTATCCCATATATTAAAACCCAATTTAACAGACAAAATTGAAATTAATTCAATTTTCCCTAAAATTGATTTTAGGGTTTACTAACAAATAAAATAACAATAAAAAGCAATCAAACCTATATCTTAAAAATCTATGTCGTAGTAAAAATATTCCTACAATACTCCTCGAAATTTGTGTTGAAAGATGAAATATTAACCGTCAGATAAGTAAAAATTTGTACCCGATTGATGAAATGTGGACCGTTAGATGATTCACAGTATTCCTCAAGATGTGTTTCTGATGAGGAAATAAGAACTGTTGGATGATTCAGTAGTATTCCTCGTGATGCGTTCCTGATGGATGAGGAAATTTCAGCTACTTGATAAATCAGCTCTCCAATAAATTTGGCTCTTCAAGAATTGTTGGTAGATGCAAGTGGGAGGGGTACCTGCAAGGACACTCCGATGCCTCAATGAGTAAGAGTTTACTGCAGGTTTTTATTGGGAGGGAATGATTAGAAATATGTACTTTTCCAGTTGGAAGTCCACCTGTATTTATAGGTTGTAGAGGAATTGTATCCAGTCCGATATTCATCAGGATACATTTTGACTATGCATCTGGACCAAATGCTCTTTAGATTCATCCTGGTCCAAAGTAATTCCCCTTTTGTTAGGGATCTGTAACTTCCAGGTTTGAATATTTACCCGGTCTTCCTAATAACTGATTTCTCTTTTTTCTAGGGATCAATAACTTCCATCTTTGAATATTTACCTGGTCTTCTCAATAACTGATTCTCCATTTATCTTGGGATCAATAACTTTCAGGTTTGAATATTTACATGGTCTTCCCAACAACTGATTCCTCCTTTTTTCTAGGGATCAATAACTTCCAGGTTTGAATATATACCTGGTCATATGGTGTAAAATGATAATTATTGACTGGGCTATAATCGTCCTTCCATATTTTTAACCCAAGGGCCCAATACTAGGTAGAATTATTGGGCTGGGGCGCTTGGGCCCATATATCAAACTATATGGTACAAACATTGCCCCCTCTTAATACTCAACTTGTTGATGGATTAAGAAGAGAGTCCCTTCGGTCAAGTGCTCCAGCATTTTACTCAGACGCCCCCAAGCTACTTGTTGAAGTGACATGGTAGTCTACGAGCGAACAAGGTTGCACTTGGTGTTGTAGGCCGAGTTTTCTGTAGTCGAATATGAACGAGGCTTGATGATTATATCACGACTTTTAAGCTATGTGCTTGCTGCTGTAACAAGTATTTTTCCTTGCATTATGACAAGGTATATTTTTTTTTGCATTGTGGCAAGGCTATTAAACTGGATGCTATAACATGTTGGCGCGTCTCTTGAATAATATATGAGTCTTTTGGATCAACAATTGTTGTTGGTCTTATTTTTGAGACAAGAGGTCCTGGTTGCACTGCCGCAAAACCTGATGAGATAGCAAGACTTAAGTCTCCACTTGTGAGCTGAGGCCGTAGATGCCTGCATGATGGAAGGCTTTCTTCTCGTACTGTGGTTGCGGTATAGCTTTATTGTTTGGAAAAATCTAGCATATTTCTTCCGTGAAGTATAGCTTCTTGTGTTTACATTGGTATAATGTTATATGAATATACTCCAATTGGTGTTCCAATGATGATGGTGATGCCGAGATGTGATTTGCGCCTTTTAGATGGTTGTAAAATATCACCACTACTCATGCATTGAGAGATTGATAAATGTGGGGTTCTTCAATGCTTTTTCGAGTGATGTTCCACATATCCAACAAGGGGAAAACGAGTTAAGTATGAAACTCATTCCTTTGAGATCTTCATATATAATAGCTTTTTGTTCTTTTTCTTCCCATCATCGCTCCTTGCAATTTTTTTTCCTCCACGATCCATCTCCAAGAAAGCTACATGCATACATCCATCAAAGATTGTTCGCAAATTAATTTGATTAATTATCTTCTTCCGCTCCCGCTCAAATAAAGCTTCTTTTTGCAACAAAATTTTTAGTTTGTTCCTTAGAAATCTTTATTGAAATAATGCTTTCTTGTTGCGTCTACTATTTTCTGGTTGTGCAACTTTTTTTTTTGAATTCTCATTACCCTGAGAAGGGATCCCATTGCCCATGAAACTAGGTCCTTGCTCATTTTAAGCTCATGCTAATATCAATTAGCTTGCTCATAAATTCGTGAAAGATTTGACTAAGATCGTGCGAGGGTTATTTTTTGAAATATCCCTCTAATCAAAGACAATTTGGTTTAACTCTCACTTCCATGAGATAGGGTTCCATTGCCCATAGAACAAGGTCTTTTCTATTCTTGAGCCTGCGCTAAACCAGTTTAGATTGCTCGTAAATTTACAAAAGTATTGACTAAGACCGTGCAAGGAATATTTCTTAAAATATTTCCTCTAATCAAAGGCAAGTTGGAAACGGTGCTAGCTATGCGAGAGTCATTGTCTGATATCTCTGGCTAGTATGCCCGAATTTTGTGATCGATCCTAGCTATGCGAGTGTTATTGCTAAACAACTCAGGCTCGTATCGAAGTGTGTGGTTCATTCATTTGTTTATGAATTGTGCATTTGTTATAGTACTAGAAAATACGAATAATGTAAACAAATTGAGCAATCATTTAGGCTTACCTTATGAGGCGTGAATGGATCCAACATCGGAAATATGCATCCAGTAGTAAATTGTGAACTATTTCCAAGGTGCTAGAGTTCCAGGTTTCAGGCTCTATTTTGTTGTTCCTCACTCAATATAACTTTTCTCACGCTAGCTAATCTACCAGGTATGGTCCTTCCCCAGACGCCCCTAGATGTTCAACTATTGTGAGTAAAACTCGCAATGGTGTAGGTCCAATTGTTTTAAACTCGTGCAAGTTTGAACTTGAATCGATCCAAAAGAACAAATTATTGATTGGATCGGCGAGTTGGATGACTAGTTGGTTCAACGAGATATATTGCAGATTGAACCAAAAAACTAGGAATGCTGGGTCTAGCGAGTTAGGTCGTTGAGGAAGTTTTGAGTTTGATTGATGGACCAAGGGTGCGTCTAGGAAACTTCAGTTGTGAGGCGAGCAAGTAACACCGTAATTGGCATAGTGATATGTTGGTGATGTTTCGGCTGATTTGCTGCGAGTATAATTTGAAATCGCTGAATATTCGCGATGCCAGGATAAGAGAGCGTGAGCAGGTGATTGTAGTACAATTGACACCGACAATTGATGTCCATGTCGCTAGGCGTGTCATTGTTGACATCTACCATCCTCACATGTGTGTGGTGCATGCGCGTCTTTCTTATATCTGTCACTAGAAGACTGCATCCATGGCGAAATACATTGAAGATTACTCCAATGTAAACCATCCGAGGTGATTGGCTCCCATTTGCAGGCGACACTAAGGAACGACGATCTTTGTTTTGTGTTGCTTTTGCTTTCTCTTGTTTTTGTTTATTTGAGCATTGGTTTTCGTCGTGAGTTTTCTGGTGCTGAAGTCTCTGGTTCTGTCATTTTGAATCTCTGAGTTAATATGGAATTCATGGATGAGTGATTAACCGTCACATCATAATCCATATGGAAGAGAAAAGCCTGAATGTCACCATTAGTGTCGACTTTCCCCTCTGAGCTATAAGGATTGCACTCATTGATTTGGAAGGTTCTTGTAATTTTTATCTGTTAAACACATCCGGTAACATCCAGTTGCAGTCCTTGCCACCCACCAAACAATCCCTGAAATGCTCCCTCAAGATTAATTCATATTATATACTTAGGTCAGCATTAGTAGAACATCTATTTGCTTCTGCTTCCGGCTGAAAGTAAAAAAGTCAGAAGTTAGTTTGTGTACACAATTTCTAAATGATTTTTAGAAGCAAAAAAATTAATTTTTTATGAAGCAAAAACATTTTACTTCTGCTTCTGCTTTTGGTATCCAAACACCCTGACCAGAAGCAGAAGTCAGAAGCAAAAAAAACATTTTGCTTCACAAAAAAGTTATTATTTTTGCTTTTATAAGTTATTCCGGAATTGCGTATCCAAATTAACTTATGACTCTTTATCCCGGATTCTATTGTCTCTCTGAAGATATGAAGGACCAAAAAACCCGAAGCTCTTCTTTATGATGATACTGCCAAAAAATCAAGTTGGCTCATTCGTCTTTATGATGATCGTTGTAGGCTTCTTGAATCTTCTTTTTCCCTATTTTTTTATTATTTTTTTTTTATATCCTCACTTTTACTTTTTTTAGCTATGAAGTTCGGTTTGGCGGCAGAAAACCTACAGAGTCCGGATATAAATGATGTCGTGCTAAATGATAAATCCTGATTATAAAAAAAATTGATTTAGCACTATTGAGACATATGAACAGCATTTAATTAAACACAATTAATTTAAACAATTTTTTATTTATAAAGTGCATTTGCAATCAAAAGTCATCTGTTAGATGACCAGAGTTTAAAATTTATCAGCATCGTAATACATTTTTTTTATTTACTGATAATATTAACCTCCCTTTCATTTTCAAGTCAAGCCACGCCAAGTTAAGCCAACAAAGTTTGTCCACGAATTTTACTTCGCCGGGAAATGAATTTCCAAATCTTTGTACGGAATATCTAACGGTATAAGAAACACGAGAAATACAAAACAAAACCCAAATTCCCCAAATATCTTCATCGATTTTGGGGGAAAACAGAGAAGAATAAATAAAAATGATTAATCTTCAAAGAACAATTTATCGTCCTCACATAGTAATTACTTCTTTCATTTGTTGTTTCAAAGAACAATCAAAATTAGGGCTTTCTTCCCAGAAACCTATTGATAATTACAGATCTTTTTCGACGGTTTCTTCTAATCCATTTACTTCTTCTTCGAAGATAAATGAAGGGTTTCAGTTGAGCTCAAGAAGAACTATTGTTAGGGGGCTTAGGGATTCTAATTGGAGTCAGGAGAAATCTCCTTATGACACACTTGGTAAGAAAACAATTTCAAATTTCTTGGTTGATTCGTAAATGATTTGATGTTTTTTTTTGTTGTCCACAGAATTAGAAAGGGATGCTGATGAAGAGAAGATAAAGTTCGCTTACAGACGCCTCGCCAAATTTTATCATCCTGATGGTTAGTTATTATGTTGTGAGTGATTGTTTTGTAGTTTTTTTGGTAGCTTAGTTCAAATTTTAAGCCTAGCTATGCATTAATTGGTTGCTCAGCATATCGAAAGTGTTATTTGTTTATTAGTTTTTGGCAATGAGTTCGTTTTTGCGCGATAATGGCATCCTTTGCATTTTTGCTCCATGAATACTAAGATTGGTAGTATTCATTAGAATATTTCATAGATAGAAGAGTAGTTAGAAAGTGAAAATTGATTTGTGCTAATTGTTTTTGTTCAAGTGTATAATGGTAGCGGAACTCTCGAGGAAGGTGAAACAGCTGAAACTCGATTCATAAAGATACAAGCTGCTTATGAGTTGCTTATAGATGGGGAGAGGCGCACACAATATGATAGGGAACACCGTGTTAATCCTATGAAGGTACGAATTCTTATTCTCGATATTATTCGTGATGCTCTTCTAGTGTTAAGTTTTGTTAAAACAGTGTATGATGTCAGCCTTAAGGTACATCTTCATAAGGTGGCATTGGGCCTTGTGGCTGTAGTACAAAGGCATTTCCTAATTTCATTATTTCAGTAATCCTTGTTGTCTCAGTTGAGAATATCTCGAGGTGATACTCAACTTCAACTATATAAACGATAAGTCAAACTGTAAATCGAATTTCTGTTAACCTTAAATTACGACATTTTCATTTGCTTAAGCCTACTTGGCTGAACTTCTAAAGATTGGTCAGAACAGAAAGCTTCTTAGTTATTGCACATTTGCATTATTGGACCCATTTGTAAGACCAGTTGAGGGATGCTTAAAACATAAAAACAAGATAATCAATTTGTATGGGACAAACAGACTACAGACTAGTAGAAAGCAGAATCCTCTCTATCTCAGAAGAAATCTCACCACATTTACTCCAGTTCATTAAGGATACAAATACGAGTATTATACGACCATGATTCGCTTTACTGTTTACAGTGCACAATCTACTTAATACTTCTGATTATGATATGCGGGCGTATTGAAAACCTTCAGGATGGAATATCTTTGCTCTGAAACTTGTTTTCATCACTGTTATTTCAGGCTTCACAAGCATGGATGGATTGGCTCGTGAAGAAGCGAACAGCTTTTGATCAGAGAGGTGATATGGCTGTCGCAGCTTGGGCCGAACAGCAGCAGCATGAGTTGAATGTTCGTGTACGGCGTCTGTCTCGTACAAAGGTAAAGAAGCATTCCAGAATGTGTTAGATGTGAAATGGGCTAGCTCATCTCCTCTATGTACGCACATACCATCATAATAGTCATAATAGTCTAGAATAGAAGAATGCATTTGTATGTGTTTATCCTGTGAAACCTTTTTTCTTTCCAGCATAGTCTGAACTTTTACTCCTATCAAATAGGTTTCACTCTCCTTTTTTACACTAGCTTTAGATCGCTCAAGGAGTAAAACTTGTATCCCACCAACTCATCTTGATGATCAACACAGAAAAAGACATTGCTGAGTTTCTCGAAAACAAAATTCACCGATAAAATTATGAAATCGTTTCTTCATATTGATATAGTCTGTATTAATTGGATAATTCAGGTAGACCCAGATGAAGAAAGAAGGATACTGGCTAAAGAAAAGAAAGCATCCATGCAGAACTTCTCCAGTACTCTCAAACGACACACGCTAGTTTTGAAAAAAAGGGATATAATGAGGAAAAAAGCCGAGGACGATAAGAAAAAGCTCATCACTCAACTTCTAGCAGCCGAAGGCCTTGAACTCGCCACAGATGATGAAGACGATGCAGTTTAGTCAAAAAGTAAGAACATCTCCTTGATTACGTAGTAGTAATTTTTATTGTACAAAACTAAACTACTTTGTAAAACATATAGGTTTTGTTGCTTGGTAAAATCCGTATCTCTGTCGAATGTAGTAATGCTACATTGTATATATACATGTCATTGTTTCCGTATTATATTGATCAAGAAAGAAAGAAATATGCAGTTTCGAATAAAAACGTTGCTCATTCTCTCTTTCCATAGCAGAATAATTCCAGTGTCCTTCTCTCATATTTTCATTTGTAAGGTGGTATGTCTGTTTTCTGTTGAACTCCTTCGGTTCTGACTTCTGAGTAACGTTTAATTAGAGCGATTTTTTGTTTTCTAATTGAACATCTGGTACTAGCATTTCTTTGTATTCAAACTGAACATCTGACTCGGATCTGACTGCTGTATGACTAAAGTCCTGTAAAAGACTAAAATCCAGCTAAAGCAAATATGCAAATTGTGGATAATAACTTTTATATATTTATTTATGAGCTTCGTTAATCAGTAGCTTAAACTTATTGATTATGATAACCATACTTGAGTTAGCTATCACAGTGAATAGGACTACTATAGGTACAAACACACTTGTGTAGCTGCTCATTACATTCTCCAATTCCGTTGTAGTTTCGAAGACAAAATTGCTCGCAATGCGTCTTACATGGTCCTCTGAATATTCCTGTCATTTCCTTCTTACATTGATAAGCTGGCGCTGCACCTACAAAAACTGCAGGATTTTCAAGAATGTTAGTACCCGATATAAGAATTTATAGCAACCCATGAAAGGATTGCATAATCTCGAAACAAATTAGAATGTAAAGGGAGAAAAAGCTACGAAACATACCTCTATTGGACAGCAAAAGGCACATCAAGATTACAGAAATTAGAACGATTAGCTTCATGTTTGAATTAGTTGGATTTGATTTGAGGAAATGCAACTTGTTTTTTTTTTCTTTGGATGACAATTAGAAGGGGATTCTGTATATAAAGACTGGTAATTGCATACTCAGAGTTGGCAACTCTCTTAAAGAATACCAAATTTTAAGGTTTTTGTAGGCTTTGAATATAGTAACGTGTCATGTGATTTGCTTTTCATAAAACCTAATCATATGTGACTCTTGTATCCCTTAACAGTTAGGACCAACCAATTCATCTGAAAAAGACCAAATCAGAGTATAAATATAAAAAAAATTCCTAATCCAAATCAAATAAAATCTAAATAAAACAAAAAAATAAAAAAAAAACTTTCCATTTCCTCTAACTCCAAAATCTAAAAACCCTAACTCTAACTTTTCTAAAAATAAAGTTCGATCATCCGGAGTTAACTACAAGGTAAATCTCTATAAAACTTTTCTTATAATAGCATTTGTGATAGATTTATGTGTAGAAATCTTCATTTTCATGATTCAAATTCCCGATTTTCTCAAAAATCGTTTGATATGGATCCATCGTAACAATATCGATCGATTGTTGTTTCATATTCCTCGTACAAAGTTACCATTGCCATAATTGTTGGATACGGCAGATCATATCCAACGATTCTACTTTTTTTTTTTTTACTTTTTTCATACTGGAGAATCGTTGGATAAGACACCTTATTATCCACCGATTCTGATTTTTTTTTTTTTTTTTTTTACTTTTTCATGTTTTTACCACTACCCTATGAGAATCGTTGGTTACTACAGACCATATCTAACGATTCTGGATATGAAAATTTTGGTGTTTTATAAGTAAAAGGAATCGGTATCTATACATATTATCTAATCAACGATTCTGGCTTGGTGTTTTCCTGATAGCTTTTACAATTAGAATCGTTGGATAAATATGGTTTTATCCAACGATTCTGTTTTGTCCATTATAGACACAATTTTTTGTTGGTGATTGGATTAGAGATTATTAATTGGTTGAACTACTAGTATGTTGTTTTAATTAAAAGCTTGTTATTGGATTATTTGAATCTTTGGTGATACTTATATTTGTTGTTCAATTTGTTTATTTGTATAGCCATTACGGAAGGTCGCAAGAGAGGTTATGGTCCAATCCGACAGTTTGATATTGATAGGAAGCCCAGAAAAAGGTTAACCGCGACCTCTGCTGCCCCATCCAGACCAAATTGGATGAAGTCTTGGAACTCTTACATCAGCTGACAATGAAGGAGCTTGAGGAGGTGATTGAAGTTGCATACAACTTAAGAAAGAATATTGCTAATTGGAGAGACCAAGATGCAATCCTTGAAGAGGCTGCTGTTGAAGATGCTGATGCCACCGCTGCTGCTGCTGATGGTGGAGATAATGGTGTCGCTCCTCCTGCGGCTGATACCTAATACATATTTTTAAGACTTGTTGGCTAAACAAACTAAGTTTTCTTGTTGCGTTATTCGAATACTTATTTTTATTTTTTGGATGGATGGATAAACTTATTATGGTTTATTATGTTATATGAATGACTTGAAGTTCACTTCACCTTTTACGTTATATGATTGGTGGTAAACAATATCATTTTTTTTTTCAATTATGATCCAGAATCCAGGTTTCTGCAATAGAGTCAAAATCGGTGGACAAACAATTATGTATCTACCGATTCTGACTGACTATCTGGTAAATGTGAATCAGAATCGGTCAATACGTATGTGTTGTATCCACCGATTCCGAGTAACTCATTTTTCAATTTTTCCTGCAATTGCTTTTGTTTAAAAAAGTTCCAAAAAGAATTCAAAGTAACCAAAAAGAAATTTCATTTCATTCATTAAGAGTGGTTGTTTAATATATAAAAGCTACAAACCATGGACATTCGATAGTTCATTTGTTAACAAAATATAAATACTTAATTCAACACGATGGTACCCTTAATTTGTTCAGGCTCGAGCAATTCATCCCAAAGTTTCATGTTGGACTCGTATTTTTTCAGCCATTCCTTAGAGGTGTTGTTGGTGAAACTTGGAAAATAAGTGAACCTACACAGTGGAGGTAATGAAAAATCTTCGCGTAGCCTAAGACCGATAAAATGTATGTTGCTAATGTTAACTATAAAAATTCTTCGTTCCTTAAGAGATTCATTACATTTTATTTTCTTTGGTGTGAAGGTAAGAGATGCTCCCTGACAAAAACAATGAACAATGCAACTCCACATATCCACCAAGAGATGGAGACATCGAGGCATTGTGATCCAATGCTTATTGGTAATTGGTTCATCCCCCTTCTTCCCTTGAACACGAGCAACCAATTCGTCGAACTCAGTTTCTTTATCTTCTATTGTACTTTCCCTCATCATCGAGATGTAAAATTCCTTGTCTTCTTGTAGTCGTAAGGCCATCATCTTTCTAAAATATAGTCATTGGGTTAGGTCCACATCATCCACCAAACTTAAATGGCCTATTTGTTCAGACGATCGTGAAATCCATAATTTTCATCCCCATCCACGTCGTCGGCAGATAATATGTAGGGATGCATGATTGAAGGGAGTTTCGTAAGATACTCATGGAATATCGTATAACACGTTCGATGTGGTATACCCCACTTATCCCTAGGTGTAACTTTATTACATAGTGCCTATTTTATAGTCAACGGCTCTTGCAGGAAATCCATGGACACATTTTTCCTTGCTTCCCCTTTTAGTCGTACTCGTATTGTACTCGCTTGACTTTCTTGCGAAGGGATGATGAAAACATTTTCCTTTCCTTGTGTTGCACTCGCTTGACTTTCTTGCGTAAGAACGATGGGAACGATGGGATCCTTTTGATCCTTTGACTTGGCTTGTTTCCCACTTGTTCCACTTTCTTGCTTCTTTGGGAGACCCCTTTTCTTTGAAGCGGGAGATGCTTCACACATAGCCTTGGGGTGCTCTTGCCCACTTGGTCCACTTTCTTGATTCTTCGGGCGACCTCTTTTCCTTGGAACGGGAGCTTGTTCATACATAGCCTCGGTATGCTCATATAGTGAAGGGTCTCTTTGGTTACTCATCGTCGCCTTGTACTTTTTCCTTTCTTGCTTCCTATCCAATTTGGTAGGTGGTCTACCTGTCAGCGGTAACTTAGTTAGTTCTTTAACCGGTTGCATATGTGGGTGAACGGCGAGGAACAAGTCGGCCATCAAAATTTGTCGTTGTAAATTGTTCTTGTTGGAGTAACCCTCGATTATTTTTCTCCCAACATCCGTGTATAAAAATGATTGACTTGCATCTTCTATCAGCCTTGATGTTAAAGTAAGTTGATTCCAAAACGGATCCATGAGCTCAAACAGAATCCCTTGGGAGTTACTAGCAATAATGTGACGACAAGGGATCCCCATGGCCGTCATCGTCTTACAAGAACAAACAATCTTCTTTCTCCCTTGCTCTTTATCCTTAAAATACTTATAATCATTTATCATAGAATGGATAGCCAATGCGACACCTTATAAGAAATACCCCTTAGCAACGTACCATAATCATCGGAGTATGTGGTCACAACTTTCATCCTACTATCTTCCATTTGGATCTGAATCTCATTGATATCCTCCATGGTGTATTGATGGATAATTTCTTGTACCGTAACCACATTATTTTGACTCCCCCGAAGTAGTTTTTTCAATCGTCTATGAGACACTTCTTCTGCTATACTTGTCGCCTCTTTCTTGTAATACATATGTTGGTAGGTATACGCGTACACAAACTTTTTTTTGTGCGGCTCCAACAATTGCTTCACGCAATAAACCACAACTTTCTCGACAACCTTTGTCCAAACATATTTGAAACTCTCCAAATTAGATTTTCACTTTGCCTCGGACATCGAATGTACCATCAAATCCCAATGATGTTGAAAAGCTTTCCATTTCACTTCATTCCACTTCATTATCTTCGTACTCTTGTGTCATTCTCTTTTTCTCTTCCCCTCGTTCCTCCCGAGTTAGTTTAGTAAGACAATCATCCTCGGCCTTCTCACGAGCACTATTCTTCTGTGGTTTTGGCCTCTAGATATGGCCTCTGCAATACGCTCTGATGTTTCATTGTATGTGCCATGTACAAAGAAATTGTTAGGCATCCAGGAAAACCACCTTTATTGCATTCATTAGTGCATGATCCTTATCCGTCACTACGATCCTAGGCATTTGATCGTTACGGTAAATACCTTTCAAGGTTTCCAACATCCAAATAAAACTCACCTCATTCTCTCGATCCGTAAAACCCCATGCCACCGAGAAAGTTTGTTTGTCCGAAGTGTGGCCAGATATGTTTAGCAATGACATGTTGTACTTGTTTGTCTTGTAAGTGCAATCTATAAACAAAACTTGATTGAAGCATTGAGCCAATTGGATCATCTTCGGATGCGCCAAGAAAATACAAGTCACTTTATCGTCCACTACATGCTTCTTCATTGTGTAGTTATGTTTCTCGCCTAACCACTAAGATTGTTCCATAAGCGCTCTACCACCCATTCCGTCCTCATGATGCTTGCCTTTGCCGCGTAGATTTGCCTCAAAGTGGACAAGTTTTTAGGATCATCCTCTTTGATCTTCCTAAGGATATTACTTGGTGTAGTTGCCTTCATCGACTTTACCGTTGCTTTTTGATGTGGTTTTAACCCATAAACGGAAGCGTGTCCAATAAGAGATTCCGGATCAGCATGATTGTGACAACCATTCATCACTTTAGAAAGCTTATATACATCATTGCTTCTACGCACTATAATCTTAAAAAGGCACTCATGCTTCTTTGATTTCGTAATGTAAACCCTCTAGGTCCTCTTCACATACGGTTTGTCTTTATCCCAGTAACTTTCAATCTTGCAACTTCTCTCGCAAAAAAATCGGCGCATAGAGCAACACATATCGAACGATTCTGTTTTTGGAGAATTTTGGGGAAATCTCCAAGAGATAGAATCGTTCGATAAATGAGTCCATAAATGTCGATTTTCACCCACCAATCCCGCCAAAATATATAGCAGAAAAGGTCCTTGTTCATGACCACATCTACCGATTCCGGTTGATATTCTCCAGGAGATATAGAATTGTTGGATACAATGTTATCTTATCCAACGATTCTGGGTATAAAATAGTCCAGAAAACAGCTCAAAATTTTACAAAAAATTCACTTTTGGGCGATTATAAGGTTGAAAAACATGTTTGGAGATCCTAATAACGTATACATGATGATTGGAAGCATCAACACCTTCATTTTCCCGGTTAGATTCTTCATTTGCTTGAGTAAATTCATCAAATATGCCTTGGTTCACACGTTCTTGTTCATCCAACAAATAATCCAAATTGGTAGGATCGAACTCTCATTCGTACCCACTTCATCATCACCGCCAGAATCCTCATCGTCACTATGAATTTTCATATTTACTACCAAATCACAAAACCCTAGTTTTCCCCAACTTTTTCTCATTCTTCTACAAAATTTGAAAAACAAATCTACTCTAATTCTTATAATCTAACACTAACTATAATCTAGTTTGAACCACTAACTAAATTTAACTAACATTTAAACTAATTAATATTAATCAAGCATATTAGTTAATAACATAAATAGTTGGATAAATTTTTTTTGTTTTTTTCATAATGATCCTATTTTAACTTTTAGTGGTAGGGTAAAAAATAATTCTCATAGACCCCAAATTAGGGGGGCTTTAGCACCATCAACACACAAAACAAAACAGAATAACATCTGTGGATTAATGGATACTTATTGACTATTATTTTTGTAATATTTAATTTTCCCAATATCTCACTAAAATCAAATATATTTATTCACTCGAAACACGAGGATAAAAGAATACTCCCTGCATTCCACTTTAGATGATAGATTAGGGTTATTATCTTGTTCCACATTACTTGTTAGTTTCTTATTATCCACAAAACTACCAATAGTACCCTAGCATTTTGTCTTGGAACAATACAATAAATGCACTAATATCAATTAATTTTTGAAGAATTTTTTCAAGGGTATAGATAGAAAATTTTCAAATTTCTCTCCATTCTTTTGTCCGCGTAAAAACTCCTAAACTATCAGCTAAAGTGGAACAGAGGAAATATTTCACTCGAAGATTAGATAAAAAAATAGATTTTCATATAAAATATACCTGCATAGTAACATTATATCATACGAAAATTGGTTATGGGAATCAAACTCACATCTACATGGCTAAAAACCATATGCCCTATCTTTTGAGCTAAGACAATTTTTACATGATCATAGATATAAATTTTAAGTGCAAAATAAAAAAATACCGATTATTGTATTAAGTGAAAAACATGGCTTTAGGTGACCAATTTCTAGGAATGACTTGTCCAGCAGAGAGAGTTCTTTTACTGGAAAGTGATGTTAATTGCAGTGAAAATGGTCCATCCAACTTTTCCCCCGTGTTTATAAACCAATTTGCACCCTATAAATGTTTCATCTTTAACCAGTTCGGTGAGTCTACCTGTAATTTACCAAAATAATAACATAAACTTACAATCATAAATCAAAATATTATACTGATTTAAACTCAATTTAAGATAATTTACGGAATGTGTACCGTTTTAATGTGCATTGATCCGATATCTCCATCCCCGTCCTCGTATTCCACTAGAATCGATAATCAAGTTGATCCTTTATTAACATGGAATGCAATGTTCCGACCTCTGTATTTACATGGAGTCGTGCAAATTACCAACGTTAAATTATGCCCCAAAAGAATTTAGTATTAGAACTCAATCTAAAGAATTGACTTGCAAGTGGGTGTTGCCGTGGATAGATCGTCTCAAAGTATTCATGAAAGAATAAGAAAACACTAACTCAACTCTGTAGAACATGGCCAATAATAAAAATCATATCATGAATTTTCGTTATTTTTTGACAACATAAAAAACTATGAGAAACAAATTAAACCAGTTTAACAATTTAATTTTGACAACTGCAATATGAAAAGAAGAATAATGGTTAGATTTCCACAACACTGTGGACGCTCTCACATGAAAATACACAATCAATCTAAATCTCGGATCTAACCAAACGAAGAAGAAAAAGGAAATTAATGATTTAAGATTTGATTTTAATAAAAAGGAATTGGTTTACGTGCTTATCAATAAAACTCCTCAAAATCCTTATGAAACCCTAATAAATGTGATTAAAAAAGAAGCACAAAAGAAAAGAATAAGTAATCAGATAACCGAAAAAAAAGAAAATATCATAAACCGTGACGAATAACAATGGAGTATTTATAGTGATGATAAAAGTTAAAAAAATACCAATTACTGGATTAAGTTAAGTGCAAAATAAAGTTGGCTATGGGAATCGAACCCTTATCTGCATGGCTAAAAATCATATGCTCTACCTTTTGAGCTAAAACAATTTTTACATGATCATATATATAAATTTTAAGTGCAAAATAAAGAAATACCGATTACTGGATTAAGTTAGGTGACAAATTTCTAGGAATGACTTGTCTAGCAGAGAGAGTTCTTTTACTAGAAAGTGATGTTAATTGCAGTTAAAATGGTCCATCCAACTTTGCCTCTGTGTTTATAATTCAATTTGCAACTTTAACCAGTTCGGTGAGTCTACCTGTAATTTATTAAAATAATAACATAAACTTATAATTATAAATCAAAATATTATACTGATTTAAACTCAATTTAAGATAATTTGCAGAATGGGTACCGTTTTAATGTGCATTGATCCGATATCTCCATCCCTGTCCTCGGATTCCACTAGAATCGATAAGTGAAATAAGTTTATTGTCCAAGATTCTCTAAGTTATAGTTTTAGTGGATATGTAAAAATAAGGAATGGGTGAAATAGACATAAAAAACAAGACAATTATGTCCCTCATCTTTATATTTATTTCTTTTTTATTATTTCTCTCTCCAATTTAAAAACAAATCACAAAAACATTCATAACTTTCAAAATACATATCCGATTTTAATAAAACTTATATTTTTGGAAAGGGTTTTAAATTATCTACAAAAAAAGATCTATTGTTGATAGTAAATTCAAAATTTTTATTTTTCGAAAGAAAATAGCTAGGATGAAACTGGTTGCATCCTGAATTAAAATAAAATAGAAAAAGTTATTCAAAAAATAGCTTGGATGAAACTGGATGCATCCTGATTTAAACTAAGAAAATAAAAATATTCGAATAATAGCTAGGATGAAACTGGTTGCGTTCTGGTTTAAAATAAAAATTAAAAAAAAATATTCGAAAAGAGCAATGATGAATCCGGTTGCATCCTAACTTGAATTTGTTTTCATCCATGTTTATACTAGTATGAAACTAGTATCATCATGCTCAAAACACTCTCAAAAGATTAGTACATGTCTCAAAAGTACTTGAGAAGAAGAAAATAAACTAACGATAATAAAACAACGAATATGCAACGTTTTTCTGGTGTTACAGATTATCTGTTCCAATGAAGCTGAAGATAACGTTGCAAATCTGAAGATAAACGTCGCTGATTGGTTGATAAAACCGTTGCAACTGAAGATAAACGTTGTTGATTGGTTGAAGGAACCGTTGCAGCTGAAGATAAACGTTTCATACCTAATGATAAACGTTGTTGATGGGTTGAAGAAACCGTTGCCTTTTCTCTGTTCTTCCCGTCTTCTTCAGCAGCAGCACATAATTTTTCTGAATTGATTTATTTTCGCTCTTTTTAGCTTCTTGAGCTCAACCAAACCTTTTTATACACCACATGAGCACGAATTTTCTAAGAGAATTCCTCCCTAGAAGTTCCGGCCAAAACTCTCCCGATTCCTGCTTACCCTTGATTACAGATCTCACATACATATCTATCTGATTCTAATAATTTATTTGGTGATAATGAAACCACTTCTGCATTAGGGTCTAATTAATCCACATAAAAAATATATATATCGATCAAAATTGGAAAATGGAAGAAACATAATAAATCAAAATCAAAGTCAATCCAGAAACAAATTTTTATGCTGATATATATCATATATACCCGGTGTTCCTGTTGGTTTTCTTTTTCTTTTACCGTTACTTCCATTTTCTGAACAAGCAAACTCCTCATTGAGAGGAATAGTAGATGATGAAGAATTGTTGTTACCTAACATGGGCTATTTTTCTTTTATCACAGAGAGAAAGATGCACACAAATTTACTAAGTTAAACTTAGATAAAGAGAAGAGGGTATATTAGTAGATTAGTTTTAATTTTTTTGAGCAAAATATCCAAATTGGATATTTATGAAGTATCTCTTAGAAATATGGATATTAAGATAGTATCTTATTTTAAAAGTCTTCTACACCCAGAAAATAGAAAATATGGGTTATATAACCAACTAACTAAATCGTTAATCAAGTTGATCTTCATTAACATGGAATGCAATGTTTCGACCTCTGTATTTACATGGAGTCCTGCAAATTACCAACGTTAAATTATGCTTCAAAAGAATTTATATTAGAACTCAATCTAAAGAATTGACTTGCAAGTGTGTGTGTGTCCATGGATAGATCGTCTCAAGGTATCCATGAAAGAATAAGGAAACACTAACTCAGCTCTATAGAACATGACCAATAATACAAATCATACCATGAATCTTCGTTTTTTTACAGCATACAAAACTATGAGAAACAAATTGAACCAGTTTGGCAATTCAATTTTGGCAATTGCAATGTGATAAGAAGAATAATTGTTAAACTTCCACATCACTTTGGACGCTCTCACATGAAAATATACAATCAATCTAAATCTCGGATCTAACCAAACGAGGAAGAAAAAGGAAATTAATGATTTAAGATTTGATTTTAATAAAAAGGAATCGATTTACCTGCTTATCAATAAAACTCCTCAAAATCCTTTCGAAACCCTAATAAAGGTGATTAAAAAAAAAGCAAAAAAGAAAAGAACAAGTAATCAGATAATCGGAAAAAAAAAAATATCATAAACCGCAACGAATAACAATGAAGTATTTACATTGATGATAAAAGTCAAAGAATAAAAAAAACAGAAAAGGAGAAACGTCCACCCACAAATAACGTCCATGACTAAATGATCGAGCAATAATTTTGTTTTTTAATTTCTTATTGTTAATAATATGAATTTGATAAAGGTTATATTCATCGTCTAGAAAATATGAAAATATACAATCAATTGAAATATACTCATCTTAACCGTCCATTCTTATATATTGAGCTACACATATAAACCATCTTAATGATGAGTTTATGGAAGAGAGAGGAACCAAATTTGGGTTCCTGAGATATTTTCACACACATATATATGCATTACCAATAAGTGTGGTTCACCATTTAGAATGAAAAAGTGAAAGTGTCTCTTTTTTTAGGGACAGTGGGAGTGTGAGAAAATATGAGACTCATATCACATACATCTCTAAATTGTTAACATGCAAAACTAAACTCTCTTCCTATGTGGTCAATATCGGTCGTTACGGCCGCGATAACGGCGATATTCAAGGTATCGCTTCAAGAGCGCGACGAATCTTCAAACATCGCCTTATCGGCCGATATTCAAGGTATATGCTTGTTGTTTAATCTAGATTTTTGGAACTTTAAACTTAGAATTATAATATACTAATATGATATCTTCTTAAAGTATGGTTGTTAAGATTCTTGGTAATAAATCAACAAAAATATAATTAATTCTTGGCATTCACATGTATAAAATTTGGATATAAGATTTGGGACTCCCGATATTTTACCGGTAATCTCCCCGAGATATTGTTATCAAGGTGTCAAGGTCCCGACGGAGACGAGACCAAGATTTGAGATTAACTACATTGCTCTCTACCACACATTTTGCTGTGTGTTATAAACTTCAAATAAAATACAAGCAACATTTCTCATTCATTGTACCAAGTGAATTGTACTATCTATCTAGAGTTGTACTTGTATGTCTATTGTGGTTAGAAATTAGCTTAGGAGAAACGAGAAGACCACGATTTATTACTTTCCATCTTCAACTCCTTTTTTTTTTAGCTCACTAATTTATCTTGTGTGCTAGTATGCCCCTAGGCCTATTTGCTTGAACTCTCTTTTTTATCTTGTGTGCTAGTATGCCCCTAGGCCTATTTGCTTGAACTCTCTTTTTTAATGGAGTAATTGTAATTGTTGAGGTTTCTAAATACAATAATAAAGTGTAAGAGGCGTCTATACGACAGTGAGAGAGAAAAAGAATATGCAAAAAATATATTTTCATGATTAAACTTCAATTTATTGACCTGAGCAAAGAAACATGATTTAGAGCATCCACGCTCATGGAATTAATACGGTAAATATATCATTCCATTTTAGTTATTCTAAAATTTAAGAGGTCCAGTTTTAAACATACACGTAATGTTAGACGAAGTTATACTTAAGTTAGGTTTAGTTTTAAACCGCACTTAATTATTAGGTTCAGTTTCAAAACACTAAAATATCAAGTTCGGATTTAAACACCGCCAAATATATGATCGGTTTTAAACACTATTAAAAAATTTAAATTTGTATTGGGTGCATGCTTAAACACAGTCTAGAAAATGGATGTATGTTTCAAGCACCGGCTAGAAGTGAGTTTGGGCTATGTTTTAAACACCGTGCAAAAAACTGACAGTGTTTAATACATCATCCTTAGTTTTAATCGTGGTTTGGTTTGGTTTTAGGCTCTGTTTTAAACTTCGTTATAATATATCATACCATCTACTCACTGATGACACATAAAAATATTATTTTTAAACGCTATTTATACCATTTTGACTGTGATATTTTCCACTAATCCCTTGTGGATGCTCTTCAAAGGCACTCCCGCCCCAAGTTTCATGATTACTGTTTGGGTAGAAAATCTTATCAGCCCAAAACAACCAAAATCATCAACAAAATTATCAAAAGAAAATAAAAGAAATTGTACACAGTGATTTAGCGTGGTTCAGCTATGAATAGCCTACGTCCACGGGTCATGAAATTGAAGGATTTTATTAATCAGAATTGAGGTTACAGGTACAAAAACTCCATTGGAGCTCTGGTTTTACAGTGGGATGATGTTCCAGCCAAGAAGAAGCTGATCCCCCTTTTCTTTCTTCCCCCTTTTCTTTTAAACCAAAGTCAGAAAATTTCAAGAGATGTGGCACCTTCAACCGTGTCCATCTGTTCTTCTTTCACTCTCAAATGTTGACACGTGTTCATCCCAAGTCCACATGTTTTCCTTATCTTCTTATCCAGCTATCCCTCAAACGGTCTGGGCTAGTCTGGTTGGCTTGCGGGATTGAGTTGGTCCATCGGGATTGACTTGGTCCAGCGGAAATGACCGGATCGGGACAGCATGTTCAGGACAGGATGGATCGGGACAGGACAGATCGGGCACCAGTTGGAACGGGAATTGCTGACGTCACTATGAGAAATGATGACGTCACTTCGCGACAGGATAGCATCGGGACAAGCTGGAACGGTCGGGATGATGAGGTCGCTTCGGGACGTGATGATGTCACTTCGGGCGAACATCATTTGTCCCCAACAACTTGCCCCCTTTTCTTGAGAGTTGTTTGAAGAAAAACTCTTAAGAAAATTACTTCAGTTACTTTTCGCTTGGCCTTGTCACGATAAGAGTATGAATTTGATCCATTCAAGCAATAATTTTGCTGCAAATCTTACAGATAAGCGCACATTAGCGTAATAATATCATTTCATGCATTTTAACCAAAAATGAAAAATTGATTAATAAACTATCTTTCATCCAATTATTGAATCTTGCATAAATGTATAAGTCAATCAGGAATTCAAATTCAAAGTAGCAATCAGAACGGGTCACATGTCAGGTTATTCATTGGGCGTAATTTGTTATACGCGCCAATGCCTATTTGCGCCAGTCATTCCGATAGTTGTGGTGGGTGGCATTTTAGCCTGTTCACCTTTCAATAAGGGTCCTTTTCATGACTTATACAAACAAGAATAATTAGAGAAAGAGAAAATCTTAAATCAAAGAAATAAAGTATACTTAGCTCTTTGCAAGAGTCTTGTCGGTTGATATCGCTAAATGGATTCTTTATAACTTGCCCCCTAGTGCATCATTATCGCATGACCGTCGCAGTTCAGCAGTTCCCATAGCGCACCACCACTAATCATATGTTTCACATTTACTTCATGCTGTGCCAAATGGCAAAGTGCTAGCTTAATATGGCGCCTGATTGGCGAGGCTTCATTGTTGGCATTCTGCACGATCCAAAGAAGAGCTCCATCATCAATAAGGAGAGACTTCCCAGATTTTAATCCTTGAGCGGTTGCTGCATCAATAGCCGATGGCCCCAAGCGACCATCTACCTCTATATCAAGATATATGTACTTCTTCCTCAATGCTCGGACCTAATCCATCATCTTCGGATGAACTTTTGACCTCCAAATCCAGGTTCAACCGTCATGACAAGGACCATGTCAACAGGATTTTTGGCTTCAACCTGAGTTCCAGTGGATGAACTTCTTCGATTGGAGATTCAGGCTTTAGTGCACGCATGCCCTTTTCCTTGACTTTATCGATAATTTCTTGCCAATTATCTTTTGACACCTCAACATGAAAAGTAAAACCCGAAGCACCAGCTTTTCCTAGAGGTTCCACATAATCAAGAGGATTTGTGGCCATGGGATGACAGTCTAAATATGCCGTTGTATGCTTCTTCAAACTCTCAATTACCGGGGATCCAATTGTAAGATTTGGGACAAAATGGCCATCCATGATGTCCATGTGAAGCCATTCAGCTCCAAATTTAATCATTTCTCAGCTTCTGAAGCTAAATTTGCAAAATCAGATGAGAGCATCGAAGGTGCAATCTTTTCCTTGACTGTTGCCATTGATGGATTCTACTTCAAACTTTCGAGGTATGAGACAAAGACGAATGAATTTTGAACAGTGACGATGAAACACCCCTTTCTTCACCTTTGTAAGCCTGCCTTTCCACATTAGAAGATTGTCGAGAGCTATCAAAAAGCAGAGTTGTCTCCAGAAGTGAGGTCAGGATCGATTTGGTGCATGCTACAGTTATTCTGTAAAGTAGAAAGTTTTAATGCAAACTGAGCCAGGAACTGGTAGTCACAGCGAATCTTGATTGTACAGCCAAAGTATTGATGAGGAAGACCACTTTGTTGATGTATTTCCTGCTGAAATTGAATTCTCATAAAGAGAAATTGAACTGGTTGCACTTCCTTATAAACCTTGCGATGTTGAATTTCTCGTTCATGCATTTCTTCAAGCATGTTTCGTGCAATTCTGTGACTGATTCCTGCATCAAATTGGGTGTGATTTCACTCAAGCATAAACTCCTTCCCTGCACTTATTAATCATTCACACACAAACCCATTCATTTAAATCATTCAAATCGCTTTATAATCATAAAACTTGTAGTAATTGATTTATAAGAAAGGCTAAGTAAAATTGATGAGAAAAATTCCCAAAACAAGTTAAAATTTTGATGCTTGATGGTTCCAAAATCGAATAAATGGGTTTGTAAATCATAATTTGGTGATGGTTAATCTAAAATCAAGATTGGTTTTGAATCGAGGTTCGGGGATTTTCTCCAAAATTTTATTGTGAAACGAATTTTGAAGAATTAAAAGAACAGAAAGAACAAATAGAACAGAAAGAGACTCTAGAGACTCATCAATTCTTGCAGCAGGAACAACAAATAGAACAGAAAGAGAATCGCAATTTTTGCCGCTAGGATTTGCTTTTCGGTGGTCCTTTCTTTTCTTTTCTGTTTTCTTCCATTTCCTTCTTCTACTTCTGTTATCTCTTTCTCCTGTATCACATCTTTTGAACTCCATTAAATTTCTTCAAATAGGTAAGATAAATCCTTTCTTCAATCCGTCCTTCTAGCGCCAAATTGTTTGGGCAGAAAATCTCATCAGCCCAAAACAACCAAAATCATCAACAAAATTATCAAAAGAAAATAGAAGAAATTGTACACAGTGATTTAACGTGGTTCAGCTATGAATAGCCTACGTCTACGGGTCATGAAATTGAAGGGTTTTATTAATCAGAATTGAGGTTAAAGGTACAAAAACTCCATTGGAGCTCTGGTTTTACAGTGGGATGATGTTCCATCCAAGAAGAAGCCGATCCCCCTTTTCTTTTAAACCAAAGTCAGAAAGTTTCAAGAGATGTGGCGCCTTCAACCGTGTCCATCTGTTCTTCTTTCATTCTCAAATGTTGACACGTGTTCATCCCAAGTCCACATGTTTTCCTTATCTTCTTATCCAGCTATCCCTCAAACGGTCTGGGCTAGTCTGGTTGGCTTTCGGGATTGAGTTGGTCCATCGGGATTGACTTGGTCCAGCGGAAATGACCGGATCGGGACAGCATGTTCGGGACAGGATGGATCGGGACAGGAACAGATCGGGCACCAGTTGGAACGGGAATTGCTGACGTCACTATGAGAAATGATGACGTTACTTCGGGACATGATAGCATCGGGACAAGATGGAACGGTCGGGATGATGACATCGCTTCGGGATGTGATGATGTCACTTCGGGCGAACATCATTTTATCCCCAGCAACTACTACATGGATCACCCGTCACCACATCAATAGTGAAAACTGTGCAAGATTTGTTCAAGCTACAAAAGATCACACAAATCTTTAATCTTATACCTACACATTACTGTAGTAGCTATCCATCCATAGCCCATAGGTATAATTTTTTATTTTTTTTTGACGAAAAGATTCATATCATATATAAGAAAAAAGATATAATATTAATTCATATAAAAAGAAAGATAAAAATAAGCATAAAAATGTGATACAAGAGCATCAGCATGCCAACCATGGTTAAATATGTTTTCTCATTTCTATCAATCAACTCTTGGAACATAGAGCTCATTTTATAGCTGGTCTTGACATCTGAGTAAATGAAAACCCCATTACAATAAATTCGTGTACACATGATTTGTACGAGTATACGAAAGTGAAAACTAGATTAATCTCTTTAAAACTAAAAATGTATAACTAAGTTATAATCTCTCTGAAACAAAGACTATTACTTGTCATTCACATTCAATCATATAATATCCATCCAAACATAATCTTGGAAACAATAGCAATTGAATTCACTCCGATTTTTAACCACATAATGGTTTTTTGGCTAAACTTCATCGGATAAACAATTAATCAATCAAAGTTGACTTCTTGACTTTGAAAATCATATTTCTATATATTTGAGGTAAAGCTTCACATCTCTACTACAGAACCTTCCATTTATCCAATCTGCTAGTATCCTCGTTAATCAGCTTTACGAGATGTATTTCTTGAAACCTTTTCTTCAAAAAAATATAAACGTTTTCTTTTAGCAGCTTTACTTTATTTTTATGTGACTCTAATAGCCTTTTTGGTTATTATTTTTTAATATATAGTTTCCTCTAATATCTCAAAAAATTCAACATACCCAATCCTCAAAATTCAACATACCAAATCCTGGTTATTATGTTGAGGAATTTACCAATGTTCCCAACATTAGTCACATCCCCATTTATATACATCCTAGAATGAAGTGAAATGACATGAAAAATCTATGAGAATTTTTGATACAGTTAAAAGATGCAATGCACTAATACATTTCTCATGAACGACATTTAAACATGGAATAAAGATGTAACTGTTTTCTGAAACTCTCCATACGGAGTTTAGGACCTTTATTATCAATGATATGAGGATTACCTTTTTTTTCAAAAACAAAAAAGAAGAAGATACGTTTCTCATGAGAAATGACAGTTAAGAAATTTATGAAGATCAGACTACAGAATGCACTGATATCTTCATAGCTACATAAAGATAAAGAAATAGAAGATTAAACTCTTAAACTCACACATTTTGGTGTGTTATAACTTCAAACTCAAGCATAATTTCTCATTCACTATGCCAACACTAACACTTAAAATTGCTAATACATTTTTCAGGCATCATAGTAAGTCCGCCAGGTGCTATTTTTTTTAGCTAACAAAGTAAGCTCTTATGATTCAAATTTTAGGTCACGTGGTAATTTTAGAATCACGGTGAAAAATTAATCTATGAAGCACTGATACTGATACGGATACAGGGATACTGATATAATGATTCATCAATTTTCAAAAATGGGGATACGAAATATGATGGGATATTTTTATTTATTGATTATGAATCTTAAAATCTTCAGAAATTTTATTCTTGTGCTTTTTTTTATTACAATGGTGGGGAGTTTAAGTAATCCTATTGGTACTGTTCTTGATAATTTGTTAATTGGGTGGACAAGAGTTAAGGTTTTGACAAGATCAGATAAAGATATTTTGACATCAGATGAGGTTTCAATTATGGATTTGTTGAGAAAAACTGTGTTAAAGTCGCGGACATCCAACTCAAAATCAATTGGTAATCCTTTCATATTATATTTTTAAATTTATTATGAGATATTAATAATGTGGGACTATTATCCTTCACAGACTGAGTTTTCAAAGTCTATTATTGATCGGCTTTTTAGACCTTTTTTCGGTGGGATTTTTTTTTAATAATCACCCGCCTAGTTATTGAGAAAGAATGGGTTAGCCACACTTCTTTTAATCTCCTTTGTGATGATGTTTGCTCTTAGGTTTATAATTAAAGAGATATCTCCTCTGTGATCGTCTTTCCAGCTCCACTCGATTAAGCCCTAAAGACTTAGCCCACATCACTTCTTCCTTCAACGCTGAAGTCCCCACTTAATTGTCTCATATTGCTTCCATTGTCTTTATCTTGGCTATTCTGTAATTTCCGAACCAATCACGCATTTGTAATCTAATAGTATTAATGTTAGTTTCTCTATTTAACAAACGTTTAAAATTTCTTTTCATGGTGTGAAAGGGTTGTTGAAGCCACACTACTTGATTTGTAGTATCATTGGCTACAATGTGAGTATGGTTTGGGAGATTTTTCCCAGTGTATTTTTCTAGTGCAAGTTTGATTTTAAAAGCGACTTGTTTAAGGTTTGGATTTTGATCCTTAAACAGTTTTGTACATCTGATTTTTCAAATGTGTCAGATTATAGTAACATGTTATTTCTCTTTAGATGAGAATTTGAAGATTATTTTTGGAAAACCAGATTATGGTAACTTTTAATTGCTCTTTGGATGAGAATTTGAATATGATTCTTTTGCATTTTTACTGACTGTCTGTTTGTATATATATATGCTATTGAGGATGGTAATTTTCTTAAAGAGGGATAATTTTTAAGGTTTTTGTAGGTGTTGAATATAATAAAGCGTCATGTGATTAGTTTTTTGTATTAAAAATCGATTGATTTGTTTTTCTTGTGTAACAAAATAGTCCTACCAGTAATCATCGATAATATCAGCAAATACATTGATAAAAACACAAAAATGCTTCATCTTCCTCAAGCTTGGTCGAAGAATGGTAATCCCGTAGTCTTTCCTACAATTTCATTCCTTACATATCTTGCTCACACTTTTTCTCTTTTGTTTACTCTGCTCTTATTTTACTTTCCTCTAGTCCAAAAGTTTAGCCGAATCGATAAAGTTCTAATCAGTTTACTCCAACCTCCCAACGTTCCTTCACTCTCGGACATTTTTCCATTACATCTGTTCTTCCCCTAAAAACATTCCGAGTATTATATAATCTTGTCAACTTTTATGCGCGATACAAAAAGGATAAAGTAATGAATTTAGCATGACACAAAAATGATTTTTTTCGGATCAGGTTGTGTGAGCGTAAGTGGTGTTTGTGAAAGGGGACTAAACCAAACCGTCCAAAGATATTTCTAAATTCTATGAGGGTGTGGATTTTCTCAAGGAGACACAAATATTGAAAATATCCATAGGTTTTAATAAAGAAAAAATGAATCTATTGTCCAAGTATTTCTAAAATATAGTTTAAATGGACAAGTAAATGCTTTCTCCATTCCACTTTAGATGATAGTTTGAGAGTTTTCACGTAGATTAAGAAATAAAGAGAGACATAAATTTTTTTTATCTATGCCATTAAAAAAAATCTTCAAATATTAATTGCTACTAATGCATTTATAAAACTTATAGTTTCAAGACAAAATGTTATGACATTATTGGTAGTTTTGTGAAAAAAATATGAAAACTATTAAGTAATGTGGAACAAAAGAATAACTCTGGACTATCATCTAAAGTGGAACAAAAGAATAACTCTGGACTATCATCTAAAGTGGAACGGATGGAGTATTAGATATGAGTGAAATGGACGCCAAATATCATAGACAATTATATCATTCATCTTTATAGTTATATTTCTTTTTGTCATTTCTCTCTCCAATTTAAAAACAAATCACTAAAAAATTCATAACTTCTAAAATATATCTCCATTTTTAATAAAGTTTATGTTTTTGGAAAGGTTTTTAGATGATCTACGAAACAAAATTCATTGTTGATAGTAATTTTGAAAGTTTATTTTTCAAAAAAAAATAGTCAGGATAAAACTAGTTACATCCTGGCTTAAACTAAAATAGAAAAAATTATTCGAAAAATAGCTAAGATGAAAATGAATGCATCATACTGAAATTAAGAAAAAAAATTTATTAAAAAAATAGTCAGGATAAAACTGGTTGCATCCAGACCAGTGCAGTCCATACCGGCCGTACCGGCCGGTATACCGTCGGTTTTACCGATTTCGGCCTAAAAGCGGGACGAAATCCGGTATACCGGTAAACGGTATTTGACCGAAAATATCGGCCGGTATGGACTGTACCGGTTTGGCCGGTACGGCCGGTATTGACCGGTAATCATTTTTTTTTTGTTTTTTTTATATAAAAAAAATTAAAAAATAATAATTTATTCTTGTTTTAGGGTTTTCAATTGTTACTCATATTTTTTATGATATTTTAGAATTATATATGCATATGATAATATCTATAATTAATCTAATGATCTTAAAATTGTAATATCTTTGTTTAATTAGTATTTTAGACGATAAACTTTGAAGTTATTCTTGTTTCTTTTGTATTTCCAGTTTGAACTTTGTATGAAATCTATGGATCTATATATTTTGGATGAATACTAATTTATCTTTTTAAATTTTGTGAAAAAATATTTGTTATAACGTGTTAAAATATATTTATAGTTATAAAATGTGAACTAGTAATTTTTCATAAAATTATAGGTATAAAATATATACACCGATATTCCACCGATATTTAAACCGAAATTTTTCCCGTATACCGGCGTACCAGTGTATCGCTCTCGACCGGTACGAACCGAAATCCGGTATGGTACAACCTTGATCCAGACTTAAAATAAGATAGAAAAAATTATACTACCACTTGTTCCATTTAAAAAATAAAATGCAGCACAACCACCACCACTATCAACATTTCCAACCGCAACATACACAACATTACTTCCGCCACCATCACCTTCGATAGTAACAAAATACAAAAAATATCACCATCACCTTCAACATAAAAATAAATAAATACCTAAGTACGTAAGATGAAACAAGATACATCCTAAAAAAAAACATGTTTTTTTGTTAGAATATGCAGGATGAAACCAGATACTTCCAAAGAAAATATATTTTTCTTATAAGAATATGCAGGATGAAACCAGTTTCATCCAGGTTTAATCTATGAAGTAGTATAATGTATAAAATAGTTATTTAATTTTATCATAATATGCATGATAAAACTGGTTTTATCCTAGCCACAACTCATTTCATCGTAGATGAATCTGAGATCCTAAATTAAAATAAGATGAATCTTAATTCGTCCAAGTGTAAACAACGCACAAAAATAACAAACTAAAAACATGTCCAACAATGATAAATAAGAGACACGTGGGATGTTGCTTCACAACCAAACGACGAAGAAAATATTTAACAATTAATTCTATTAAATGATAATTAAAATTTCCACTTGCTTAATTACTTAATTGTCAGTTACAGAGAACAACAAGATACTTAATTGTTCCATTTATATCTCCTTTCTTCATCTGGAGTAACTCAATATTTGACATGTCTCACTACACTTTCGGGTAGAGTTCAGGTGATTCTGTTATCTTATTTATTGAGCAACAACAAAGCTTCATACTAATTAAATATACCTGTGCTATCAAACCTAAGAATGAAATTTTGTATGAAACAGTCCTAATTAAAACCTAACTTCCTAATTAAATCAACAATCAAATGTGTACAAAAACAAACACCTCGGAGTTAATAAATTAATTTGAAAAGAGAATAAAGAGCGATAGAGAGATTTTAAGTGGAAATAAGGATTTGATTTGATCCAAAGAGTCCGCGCCATTGGTGATTTGACAACAAAACGAAAAAACAAGAAGAACCATAGGAAGAATAAAGGGGTGTCGGTGGTGGTTGGAGTGGCCATTGTTCGACTCATTATAGGTGTTGGATACCATATACAAGAAGGAGATGGGTTTTGATAAATAAAAACCAATCTTTCGACTAATTTATAGAGAAAGTTGTAGAGATACTAAACATGTAAAACTAGGTTTCAGTTTGTTCCTAGCTAAAAAACCAATTGGGGGTATAGTTGTAAAAATAATTTGTGATAAAAGAAAAAAATATGCAGTTTGGTTCCTTGGTAATAATTCACAATGATGGTTGCAGTGTGGTTGGCATGGTCCCTTGAATATTCCTAGCATTAACTTCTCACATTCATAATCTGAAGCTGTGCATACAATAAAATAAAATACTACTTCGGTTTCAACAAAATTATTACTATCACTTTTTTGTTTTAACCTAAAAATAGATTAAAACAAAAAAATAATAATAACACTTTTGCTGAAACGAAAAGGATATTTTTTAAAAAAAAAATTCAAAATTAATACTCAGGGATTTATAGCAAACTCAATCAAAATAACATACAAAATTGCTAACAAGGGTACCAATCTTTTTTCTAATAAAATAAAATTTAAATGCAACCGGAGCACCCCAGCCTCTTCCTAGCTCAATCACTGGTTTGAAGGTAAGAGCAGATAAGAATAGAAGTCGTAATAGCCCAATGTGTGACTCATAACTTAGGTTGCATTTTTAATTTTGTTCAAAAATTTGATTATTCTTTCGAATATGAAAAAAAAAATCACGTCCCAATAGAATATGGGACTTTTATTAATTTGGTTTTCTACGCTGAATGAAATGAATTAAGTGGATTAATACAATTTTAACTTATCGTGTCTAGTTACAAAATGCTGTTATAAAACGACCATTCAAAATTCCTACTAAGCAGTATAACATGTGAGTACAGTATATATGAGAACCAATTATAGCCATTACCGGCTCCCTATTTGCCGCTTCTAAGAGCATCCACAATCATGCGACGATATCAAACGATCAAAGATCAAAAAATTTGATCTTTGATCCGTCTCGAAAACAACGGGGTATGATCAAGCGAGGGCATAGGATTTCGCTTGAACGTAAGCGAAGTATCAAGATACCGCTTGAAAAGACGGACGACAGACTACTAGCTCGCCTGATACAAGCGAGATTCTGCCCTACCGCCTACCAAAAAAAACACAGGCGAAGTCCCAACATTTCGCCCACTAACTAAGCGAAACATCGGAGTTTCGCTGGTCGAAGCGAGGGGCCAAGATTTCGTCTATGTATGGTGCGGATAACTCGTGTAAAGATTGTGCCGGGCGAGATGCAGGGATACCGCTTGGATTGAAGCGGAAGCTTGGAAGCCCGCTTGGATGACGTGTGGATGACGTGTGATGGTGAAATACACGGGCGAAATCTCTTAGCCTCGCTTGGTATTAGGCGAGATCCCAAGATCTCGCCCGTATATTTCACGGTTTCACTAACTGGATCATGTCTCATGCACTCACATATACAATGTTTTGGATACTTCTGTTAATCAGCAAGTTAGCGTTTAGCTACTATGTGGAGGTAAGTTTACTTTCCATGTGAACAGTATTTTTTCTGTTTGGCATGCAGCAATAGGCTCTTTTCCCTCACTTCATCTGTACGTATGTATCTACAACCCAAAGCGAGGCCTTGGGGCCTCGCCCAAACCCAAGCGTAGCCTTGGGGCCTCGCCCAACCCCAAGCGACTCGGTAGCATCTCGCCCGTGTTTGGAAATTTTTGGCGAAATCTCTGCTATTCGCTTATGAGTAGGCGAGCTTCTGGTTACTCGTCTGATGGAGCGAAAGTTTAGCATAACGCTTGAGTTGGCGAAATGTCAACACTTCGCCCGTTTTTTTAAGCGAGATGCTGGTACGTCGTCTGTTCACAAGCGAGGGAGTAAAGTTTCGCGCGACTATAACTTTGATCGTCGATCAGCGATTACTTTTAATCCTGAACAGTGATTTTTCAAAGATCAAATACTAAAAATGATCGACGACTGTGGCTCATTTTCGTCGACTATCGATTATTTTTAATCTTTGATCGTCGATTTAGTCGACGATTGTGGACGCTCTAAGGCTTCAAAGATCATTTTTTTTCTTTTGAGTAGTTTACTACAACATCTCAAGTTTTATAAACCAATTTTAAACCAAACATTTTCATTACACTTTTTTCTCTCCTAAACTCCATTTTATACAATCTCGACACACTATCTACATGAATTTGTCATAAAACACAAATGAACGACACCCCCTTTCAAGAAATTCATCCATTAAGTGTATTCATTTCGAAGACAATGTATACCAATTAACCAACACATTTAGTATTGCAATCAATACAGTTAATATCGGATTTTGGTTTATATCGGTCGAGAGCGATACACTGGTACACCTTTGTATCGGAGATATTTCGGTTCTAAATATCGATAAATATCGGTCCATATATTTTATACCTATAATTATTATATCAAACGTTTTTTCCATATTGGACCTATTAAGATATAAAACTAGTACTCATTTTTATAAATACCATAAAAACATGAGTAACAATTGAAAACCCTAGAACAATGATAAGAAAATTCATTTTTTTTCGGATTTTTTTTTATTACAAACCTAATTTCTACGGTGTCGGTTAACCTGTATTGGTCAATATCGACCGATATTTTCGGACAAAACCGTTCCACTGGTATAGGTTTTTTCGTATCGGATGAGGTCCGGTATCAATAAAAACGACGATATTTCGACCGTACCGGCCGAAATTAACTACACTGATTACAATCATAAGCTGAAGCCACACCTACAAAAGTTGTAGTTTACAAAAATATTATTCTTTGATAAGTACCCAAGGATTTTTATCAAGCCCATTAAAAATCGAATACCAACGAAAATACAAATTTGGCAACTTATTTCTTCTGCACCACTATTTTCTTCGAGGATGAAGTCAACCGCTGCTTCCACCATTTTTTCTTAAATATCCCACCGTGATCACCCAGCACTCATCGTTAAATTCAAATTCACGAATTTCAAGTGTGCCTAAGTCTTGTAAAAGAGATACTACTACATTTAGGAAGGCGGATATTAGGGTGAGTTTGTAGATGCAACGACAGGGGAATCTACGTTAAGGAGCTCGGGCAATACCAAACCAAAAAAACCCTTGTTTATTCTCCTATCTCTTTTTACATGTGAACCACTGAACTAACGTGTTGTACCGTGTCAAATCACACGATGTATTGTGTTGTATTTAAATTTTAACGTGTTATGATATATCCAGGAAAGAATTTAGAGTCTGGTTTATCTAGGCTTAAACCCCTTTCAAAAGCCCACATTTTTTAAACAAACCTGGATAGAAATCGAGTTAAGTCTATCGTTTGATAGAATCCTAGTTCCACCACTGAATATGCTGTAAAGCACGATATATTTTACACCTCTACTCGTATGAAAATATGCAACTTACGCGTAAAGATCAGATTAATGTCGCTCCAAATATGCAGTCATCCATTTTTAAGTTGGTAACATGCAAAACTAAACTCTCTGGCACAAAATTTTGTTGTGTGTTATAAACTTCAAATACAAGCAACATTTCTCATTCATTGTACCAAGTGAATTTTACTATCTATCTAGAATTGTATTTCTATTGTGCTTAGATATTAGCTTAGGAGAAAAGAGATGACCACGATTTATTATTCTGCATCTTAAACTTTTTTTTTCATTTTTAGCTCATTAATTTATCGTGTGTGCTGGTACGCCCCTAGGCCTACTTGCTTGAACTTTCTCTATTTAGTCACATATTTAACGAAGAAATTTCCCAATTCCAATAAAAGAGAAAAAAAAAATTCACTCAATTTAGCCTTTGTACGATGGTGAGAGCATATTTAGCAATTTCGAGATATAGAAAAAATTAAGGATAGCAAATGTACGGATTTCTTTTTTTTTGTGGAATATAAATTCCGTTCACTATTTGGTCAATAATTTATGATTCGGAATAATTCGAAACAATAAACACAAATCTTTTACCTACATATTACTATAGTAGCCATCCATCCGTATAATACTAATTCATACAATACAACAACAAAAAAAAAATGAGCCTAAAAATCTGATAAAAGAGTAGAACCATGCAAACCATGGTTAAATTTGTTTTCTTATTTCCATCAATCAACTTTAGGAGCATGGAGCTCATTTTATTGCTTGTCTTGACATCTGATTAAATGAAAAGCCCATTACAATTAATTAGTGTACACATAATGTGTACGAGTATACGAAAGTAAAAACTATATAAACTAATCTCTTTAAAACTAAAAATGTAAGACTAAGTTAATTTCTCTGAAACGAAAACTAACCTGTCGAGCGGTGTTAGACACACCGAATTTTATACCGAGCATCCTTTTAAAAGGGAATTTAATGGTCTAAATTCAAACTCTCTATCATTGGGACAAATATAAGTAAAATGAATCTACCTTTTTTTATCTATGCCGGTGCATATTTTAATCATAGAATATCCATTCAACGATAATCTTGGAAACTTCAGCAATTGTACACTTAAAGACACATTCCACTTGTTTTTAACCATAACTTTTGACTATGCTTGATTTAAAATCATTTTTCTCTATTTATGTCGTTTGTGTCAAGGATATTTCTTATCCATCGGTAGTAAAAAAAAAGGGTCTTGTTATTTACAATCCATTATTTTTATTAATTAATCTATATATTTAAACCAATCCAAATTTTTTACTTTTTTTTATTAATCCAATCCTATGGATTGGATTTAATTTATTTTTCAACCCTTTCTTCTATTCTTTTTACAAGTCTTCCTTATTTTTCTGGGTAAAATCCAAATTTTTCTGATAAACCTTTTTTATTCTATAGAAGAATCACTTTCAACATCGATCTATTCAACATTTTTTGGAACTATCATTTAATCGCTTTCAATGGAAGAATTCTTTAATCAATTGAGAGAAGAAAAAGCGTGACCGACAGAGCATCAATTCTTTTAACTTTATCGAGAATTTTGTCTCCGTTTCTTTTCTTCTGAGCCTCGATAAAAGCAACAAAGTCTTGGGAAAGCATCAAATGTTGGGAACCGAAAACATTAGCATTTAATTCTCTGTGAGTTTCTAGAATTTCTGCTCAACTCTCTTTTAATAGCTATCGCTAACAAAGAAGAAGGATTTCTTTAGCTTTCTTTAAGTAGCTACTCCAGTTTTACCAACATGAGATGCTTGAAATTCTGATGGAGATAGACCACCGGCATCAACAATGGGTTTAGGTTTTCTTTTCTTTTTTTTAATCTTCTTTCCTATACAATGGTTAACAACTTCAACCATTCAGATCTCAACTTCTTATCTAGGGTTACAGAAATTTAGGGTTCAATAGATGCGAAACAGCAAGGTTACAGAAGAATTAATGATGACAGTACGATCTACTCTATTCTTCTTCTTCAATTTGATGCAGATACTTGAAACCCCATATCTGAATTTTCTTTAGTTTTGTTATAAACATTTGATTCGCGATGGATTCAAGCAGGGTGTTGTTAATTTTAGGTTTGATTCAACTGTGTTTGGTTCAGCTGGTGTTTGGTGGTGATATTGTTCATGAAGATGATAAAGCTCCTAAGAAACCTGGTTGTTCTAATAACTTTGTTCAAGCGTTCATACAGCAGCAGAGCAGCTGTTCTTCTCCTTCACTTCAAATCTTCATCTCATTTCTCCTGTTTATCTTCACGCTGCCTCTCCATCACCATCAGGTCCATCACCATCGTTAGTTAATTCTCTCGATTATTTTTTAGTTTTTCACTTTTTAGAGGAGGATATTTATGGGGTTTAATTTATTTTACAACAGGACAAAGGTCGGCCATTGCCAAAGTTTGGTGAATGGGATGTCAATGATCCTGCTTCAGCTGAGGGATTCAGTGTAATTTTTAACAAGGCCAGGGACGAAAGAAAGGCAGGCAACAAGCCTGACTCACCAGGAAAGGATGAAACTTCTATGTATAACAAACCTAGACCAGTTACAGGAAAACCTCAATCTGTAAGTTGCTTCTCTGCTTATTTTACACTTACAATCACTTCTATTCAAGGAACGATGTTTATACCTTTTTGTGCAAAAAGTACTAGCTATCATATCCCATGTCCGAGTTTAACTTGATCTATATCTGTATGTTTTAACTGTGAGAATAAGTGATTCCACACCCATTGTTTGCTTCAGACTTAGATTATCTCTTAAATAATGAGATTGACCTAGTAAGTTCGAAATGTGCAAATAACATTTACAAATTATAAGACTAATGACAATAATTGGAGATGCTATGACATGTAAAAAAAAACTTGTAATTTAAAGTATGATGGTTTAGTTGGTTTCCTGAAGTGGGAGGTTACCTAAAAGCTATTGAGACAAGGATTGTGGGTTGATCAGTTTAACATTAACATTTAGCACTAATATTCTAGCATTTTTTTTCATTATTCAAATGTTACTCTTTTACTTCATCCCGACTGTTATAATATATTATGTCAATAATACTCGGTACTCCTCGTATATGTGCACTTTTATTTATTTATTTATGTGCATCTGGTTCGCAGTATTACCCTGCATCTCAGTATTCATAATAGTTGTTGAAGGATGCATTTTTATCATTTATTAATCTTTTGTAGCTTAAAATTTTTTTGTTTAATTCTCGTTGAAGGTTTAGGAATGAACTTCCAGATCCAACAGCACAGCCGTTAATGTTATAAAACACAAATAAAGATTTGTATGTTCCTTACCCTGAATTCATTGTACAAGCTCTCGTTATAAACTGTCATTCAAAGTCATTTTAACATTGCATCTTTTGTGTGATGTCAAGTTCTCTAATTGATATGATAAGCTTACTGAATGTCTTGCAGATATACTAAGTACACCATTACATCATTCGAGAAAAATGCACAAGCCTAAATTATTTCTCGAGCCTGATCTTGGGATACCACTTGACCTACTTGACATCAGTGTATACAAGAAAAACAATCCAAAGATCAGGTTTGCTGCAGGAAATTTTTCTGTTATTGATATGACAAGCCTAAATATTCTCTAGCTATTAAATCAGTTTTGCTGCAGGAATTTTTTCTCTTAACTTGTTTGTCTTTATCTAATGTAACATTCTCATTTTGCAGCCCCTTAGTGAAAAACAAGCCAAAGATCTACGAGAAATCAGGGGAGGTTGCCATTGAGATTCTGCCTTTGCTCCCGGACTTCGACAGGTATGGAAATTTGATTGCTGTTCTCACAGGTGTATGCCCATATTTTCTCATGTTGCATGACAATAGCGTATGTTCATAATTCACTATGCATGCAAACCCATGTTCTTAATTCACTATGCATGCAAACCCTAGGATAACAGTCATACAGTATATGTAGTATGACTGTATTAATATCATGTGAGACTTCCTTTGAATGAACTGGAAATTTAAAAGCATTTTGCATGATAAGTTAGAGAAAGAAACTGACATTTCTAGATTAGAGGTGTAGAGTAGAAGCAAGGATATAGATAGAGAGCACAAACAGATCTATTATCAATTTAAAAAAATGCTTAAAAAACTAATAAAAAACGAATTAACAAAATTTAATAGCGCGTAACAACATTTAAGGTTTTCCACTCATCTAATCTATCTTTAATGTAAGTTTCCCATCCTTCAACACATGGTAGATGTTGATAAATCCAACTAGAATGCACTGGAGGTAGTGGAGCATTTTGGTATAAAACTGCCTTATTAAAGTGCATCCCACCACAATTCACTATCGAAACAATTATTGGATTTTCGAACACCTCACCCCATAGTGGTAGATATGTCATATTCTCCGATTGATGAAAAACTGAAAATATGCAATTAAATGTAGTTGCAAATAAACATCCCATTTCAGGGAATGCCATCCAACCATAAAATCCACAACCATTATCTGACAGATGGTTTAACCTTTCTTCAAGTTTCGAGCACGAATCCTTACCACCAATAATACCAATATGAAGGTCTATGTTTGTTTTTAACTCAGCCATCATTTTAATCCGAACAGTCTTCCATCCATCAACTTTACTCAAACCTAACATTTCTGCACAAGCTCTATATCCACTGTGACCATCACCGCGAACATTTTCTAATTTATGAATAACTTTCTGCATAACGTTAACATCTAATTCTTCAAATGACTTACCCGGTCTCTGTTCATTACTTAAATCTCCCAGTTTACTTGTATATTGTTTCTCCAAGTGTTGTACGACCTTAATTTTTGAAACAACTATTTCTTCCTCTAATGAAAGACAAGGTGCCTCGTTCAAATCTGGTATTCTACTTTCATTCGCTGCATTTTCATGTAATATAAGTACCATACTCTCAGAGTCAAACTCATTTTGAGATTTTATCTTTAACTTCTCAGCATTCTTTTTAAACTTTTCGGCATTTTTCTTTAGCTTCTCATCATTCTTTTTTAACTTCCCGGCAATCTTCTCAGCAGTCTTCTTCAACTTCTCAGCATTCTTCTCTAACTTCTCAGCATTCTTCTTTGACTTCTGAATCTGTTCTCTACCATGTTCAAATGCAGATGGATTTCTCTTTGTTGAGTTCGATGCTCTTTGTTGTGCTTTTGTTGGACGACCTTTGGTAGTTACAGGCATAACTGGCTCCTCTAACCTGGTCATATCTGGATCAGCAAGCTCATTCAATTTTTCTAGGATTGACATGCGTTGTACCGTGTTTGAATTATTCCACCTGAGTTTAATTTTTGGTATTTGCGGTAAATCGTCAAATTCGACCATTTCATCAACACTATAAGGACGAATACTTAGTTGTTTCCACTGGTTGTCTATTGCATCAAGAGGTATTGTCGTTCCATTCCGGTCGTACTCTTTTAATTCGTGATAACATGGTAGGCCATGTGTCTTGCGAAGTATATGGAGACAACGATTACCACCTTTATTTGTCCAAGTAAGCTCTTTATGAATTTTATCTAGTGCATAAATGGAAACTCTGTTCAACAACTCTTTGAAAATTGGTAGCTTTTGATGTTCATGTTGTATATGCATTTTGCTATACTCAAATTTTTTAAGTATGTCAACCAACCTCGATTCCGACATTAGACGCATATGTTTCCAACAATATGTAAAATCACCCTTGGATGTAAGCAACCACTTTTTAAGCACACTGTGTTCACTCTCAACACGGTTAGTGGTTGTGTTCCCGTAGTGTTTAATCTCGTTCGTCCATGCATGAAAAAAAAATTATTTATCTACCAATATTTCATCTTTCGAGTATGTAATGAATGCTTTGTATTTTTTTCCCCATGTGCCTATAAACTTGTTTAAAAGATCTTCATACTCTATTTGCGTATCAGACTTCCACAGATTCTGCCAATCCTCTTTAATGTCATTTTGTTCATCTTCATCTTTCGTATACTTAACGAAATTTGTTTCAACATTTCTTGCAATATGCCAACTGCAACACATCCTCTTTGCATTAGGAAATACAGTTTGAATTCCAATTATTAGGGCTTGTTCTCGATCCGTAAGAAATACAGAAGGTAAATCTGAGTTGTTGTATAGTTTTTTCAAACACTTGAGCGCCCAAATGTAATCTTTCTGCTTTTCTTCTGACATAAATGCATATGTCACTGTAAAACTTGTACCAGTAGATGTCACACCAGCAACATGAAAAAGCGGTAATTTCCATCTGTTTGTTTTATAAGTGGAATCCGCGAAAACTACAGATGGAAAACATTTTGCCAATTGTATACAGTCGGGATGTGCCCAAAATATATGACTCAACACATCTGTACCTTCAATGCGCTGATCCCATGCCACATATTTATTATCATTCAACAACTTCAACAAGTGTTGCATATTTGTCTTGCCTGCTTTTTCATTGGATTTTGTATAAGATTTGTAATTGTATATTGTCCGTAGACTAGATTTATTTTCAGGTTGCTTTCGTTTAATCGATGATAAAATGTGACCTGGTTTACTTCCACTTGTAGTCATCATATCCACTATTTGTTTTTCATCACTCTGTAAACGAGCTGCATAAGGATGTCCAACCAATGTATCAGATGGAGCATGATTGTGTACACCACATTGCACTTTAAGAACCCATTTGTTTTCTTCAACACATGAAATTCTTAGTTTAAAAGGACAATTACACTTCCTTGTTCCAGTTTTTCTACCCTTTTTTGAGACATGTTGTGGTTGCTTTTCAGAAGATTTGATAGTTCGATCTCTATATTTACCTCCTCTTTCGCATCCAAACTCAACTACCGACCCTTTAACCATCACATTATCATATGATTTGGTAATAGAAATACAAAATTTGTTTTTTGTCGCGACCATATGACACCATTGTTTAACATGTTCCTTAGAGACGAAAACCTGGGGAAAAAATAACATTACATTCAATTGAGTAAATTTTATCCAACACGTAATAATTGTTGTGAATAAAGAAATACAAATTAAAACGAATACCTCATTAGTCGAGAATTTATCATGTACATCAAAACCAACAGGTGTATTAGATTCTGTAGACTGATCACCAAATGGTTCCTAATTAGAAAATAACCGTAAGTGACTAAAAACAAACAAATTGACAGGAAAACTACAAGTAGATTTGCAGGCGATGGATAGATGCCACAGGATAGGCCAAACCCGTCCTGTTCATGTTTACAGGCTTGCAACTGCCCAATCTGTTGAGGTGAATTATCTATTTAGTTATTTGACCATATTTATTCAACTATCACATGATTATTTTGATGATTTTTTTTGGACAAGGTCGGTTGTTGAAGAGGGTTTACAGTAAATTGAAGCTTGAAATTGAAGCTTGAACATGTTGTGATTGCAAAAGGACAGTTCCAGCAGGAAAGGAAAATAGCCAAAAAGAAAGAATGGTGTTCAAAACGAAAGAAAAACATGTTATTCATTGTTATTCACTGTTATAAGAAGAATGGTAGCAGGAAATTCACTGTTATTCACCTTAATGAACCCTGTTCTAGTCTACCAAAAAAAAAAAAAAAAACAGTCAAAATTCAAAAACAAAAAAAAAACTGAAAGCAAAATGTAACTGAATGTAACTGTCTTAAATTAAATGGTTGATCAAAAAAATTAAGAATTCAGATCTCCAATAAAATTTTGTAAGTAATACCGTGTGATGTTGTTTGTCTATCCAATTAAAATTTTTCATTTCAATGATTGAAGGAGTAGAATTTACTATCATATTTTCTATACGACAATTAGATTTAGGGTTATTAGAATTCATAGTAGAAGTGAAGAAGAACAAAAAAGATGTATGATTATGATTTGTAGGTTTATAAACATATTATTTATAGATTAGATAAAGAAACTAGAAATAGAAAAGGAAAAGGAAAAAAAAACTATATTGGATTGGATTCATAAATTTAGTTAGATTTGGTTTATAGAAAATAGTAGAATTTTATTTAATTTGTTATTGGATTGTATTAATAACATAGATGGATTGGAAATAACATGACTCAAAAAAAATAAAACTTAGCTTTGAAATTTGAAAATCTATAAAACTATATTAGCTCGGCCAAATAAAAACCGTTAGCATTGGTTTCTCATTCTCTTCACTAAAAAACTCCAAGATCCATGGCCATGAATACTGTTGATTGGAATATGTTGTTCCGTTTTGATTGGTCATGGAGTAGAAGCTTTACATCTCTATTACAGAAACCTTCAGTTTCTTCGATCTACTAGTATCCCCATCAATCGCCTTAAAAAACTGGTTTGGTTATTATTTTCTAGTATTTAGTTTCCTCCAGTATCTTATAAAATTCAACATATTCCGTACTGATTACCATATCGAGGAGGTTACCAATGTTCCCAACATTAGTTAGATCCCCATTTATATATATCCTGCAATGAAATGAAGAACTGACATGAGAAATTTATGAGAAAATTTTGATACAGTTAAGATGCAATGCACTGATATATTTCTCTGGAGAAATGACAGTTAAGAAGTTTATGAAGATTAGAGTCTACACAAATTTTACCATGAGAAATGACATGATAAATTATTTGAAGCCTATTAAATTTTGTCGTTTTTTAATAAGAAGTTAGTCATTTTTATCTTTTTAATTTGATTTTAAGATCTGAAAATATCTTCCTTTAATCGGTTAGAAATAGCTAATAGAATAGATATTTATAAGATCATTGTCAATGTCTTTTCTTTTAAATAAAGAATTTAAAATCGGTAGTACAGAAATGGTATTATGGTAGGTAAAGTTTGGTGCCCATAATTGGTCTCTCAAAACTACTGTACGTAGTAGTAGCTCATATCATATGTAATGTTCCTTCTTTTATGTAAAGATTAAAAACATCTTAAAACTTAATAAGTAGATTATATAATTTAGTAAAAAACCAAATTCAGGAATAATGAAATCATCTATGTAAACAAAGAAGTACACTAAAAGAAACGCTAATCAATAGTAATAAAATTACTGACAAGGAGTAGAACTATGATAACTACACGAGCACGAGTGTTCATCATAACATTCTCCAGTTCCTTGATAATAAGATTCACAATATTGGTTGCAATGTGGTTGGCATGGTCCCCTGGATATTCCTGTCATTAACTTGTCACATTCGTAAGCTGAGGCTGCACCTAAAAAAAATAAAAATATTCAAGATTAGTACTCCGCAATTTATTGCAAACTCAAACCAAATAACAAGCAAAGATGCTAATAGGGATACTGATTTGTTTGGAGGTGTACCAATCGATAGGTAAGGAATGTTTTGTCTTACGGATGATTCTAAGTTGACCGGTGGAAATCCTATGATTTTTTCCTGGTACACACTGAGGACTTGCAGGGGGTGAGCTTTATCCACAGTAGATTTCGTATGGGGCTGTGGGTTTTCTGTATTGGGAGAAATTACGGGATCTTCCTTACCGTACATTTTTGAATTAACTTTTATCTTATATAGATTTTAGTACATCTTTGAATAAATTGATACTTCCATTAACAGATGTGTTTTAGCCGGTTATACAAGGAAGCCATTTTTTTCTTAACTTTGTTATATCAGTTGATTATGGTAAACATATGATATCAGGTAATATCATTTTATAAAAGAGACATCTATGTTAGACTTATTTGACAAATCTTTGACGTTTGGCGTTCTGCGTAAAACAATAAATGTAAAACAAAAAGAAAATCGGAGCTATGAAACATACCACTGTCGGAGAGCACGAGGCACATCAAGAATAGAGAAACTAGAGCGGTGAACTTCATGACTGGATTTGATTCAAGAAGGATGCCACTTTTTCTTGTTCTTTGGCTACTGGTTTTTGTGAGAACTTAAAGAAGATAATTGCTCTATTTATAGAATAGCTTATGGCATATTTTTTCGTATCCAAAAATAAAAAAAACAGATTACGACATCTCATTTTCTAAAGATTTCAGTATGTAATATTAATGGCAGTTTTTTATTTTCTTTTGGAATTTTTTCAAATTTTTTTTCTCTAAATTAAGCCGTTTATATGTGTTCTTAAAACAACAATTAATTAAATAAGGACAATACCAATCTATTTGTATCCGTATGTATCCGTTTACACTATTAGTATTTATGGAGATTTTAATCCGAGACTAGAATTACAAACATTCCATGTTACAGTATTATTTTTAATTAGTTGCGATTGATTTCGTTCCCAACTAAAGTGCAAGATAAAGAGTGTCTATTTATCTATTATAAAAATTACTAAATTATCTACTACTCATTAATTACCCCTAACAGTTAAATCAAAATATAAATACAAAAAATTTTCTTAATCCAAATCAAATAAAATCTAAATAAAAAATAATTTTTTTTATTTTTTATTTTCTCTAACTCAAAATCTAAAAATCCTAACCCTAACTTTTCCAAAAATAAAGTCTGATCATCCGGAGTAAACTACAAGGTAAATCTCTACAAAACTTTTCTTATAATAGCATTTGTGATAAATTTATGTGTAGAAATCTTCCTTTTCATGATTCAAATTTCCTGATTTTCTTAAGAATCGTTTGATATGGATCCATTGTATCCATATCGATCAATTGTCGTTTCATATTCCTCATACAAAGTTACCATTGCCAGAACCGTTGGATACGACATATTATATCCAACGTAACTACCTTCTTCTTTTTTTTTTTTTACTTTTTTCATACTTGAATCGTTGGATAAGACACCTTATTATCCACCGATTCTGTTTTTTTTTTTTACTTTTACTATATTGGAATCATTGGATAAGACACCTGATTATGATTCCCCTGTTTTTATGTTTTTACCACTATCTGATGAGAATCGATGGTTACTACAGACCATATCTAAAGATTCTGGATATAAAGTTTTTGGTGTTTTATAAGTAAGAGGAATCAGTATCTATACATACTATCTAAACAACGATTCTGGCTTGGTATTTTCCTGGTAGCTTTTACAATTAGAACCGTTGGATAAATATGGTCTTATCCAACGATTATGTTGTGTTCATTATATACACAATTTTTTGTTGGTAATTGAACTACAGATTATTGATTGGTTGAACTACTAGTATGTTATTTTAATTAAAAGCTTGTTATTGGATTGTTTGAATCTTTGGTGATACTTATATTTGTTGTTCAATTTGTTGATTTGTATAGCCATGATGGACGGTCGCAAGAGAGGTAATGGTCCAATCCAACACTGTGATATTGATTGGAAGCCTAGAAAAAGGTTAGCCGCAACCTATGTTGCCCCATCCAGACCAAACTGGATGAAGTATTGGAACTCCTACGTCAGCTGGCAATGAAGGAGCTTGAGGAGGTGATTGAAGTTGCATCCAACTTAAGAGAGGATATTGCTAATTGGAGAGCCCAAGATGCAATCCTTGAAGAGGCTTCTGTTCAAGATGCTGCTTGGTCGGTCGTCAATCAATCAAAATAATTCAGGTTCTTACTTCACTAATATAGATTAGAGTATAACAATAAGAAGAAGTTCGTTCCCACAGAGAGGCAGGTGATTGTTAATTACTTTCGATTGCTTATGTAAACATGGGGGTTTGGTTGTGATTATAACTAAATTATACTAAAGCAAATTGATTAAAACGAATATCAGAGATAAAGAACATCGGTTAGAGAGTTCATATTTATCCTTCCAACATGTTATCAATCAAATCATACTCAACATTCATGCAATCTCAATATCAATAACCCTAAAGCATCTTATCGCAGGCTTACTCCGTCAAAACTCCTATCATCATCAAAGGCGCAAAACGCCACTCTTTGAATTATTTTCACCGAATAACTTGGCGCAAGCGCCACTCAAGTTTAACCCAATGAAAGCAATGATCTTTGTGAGTTGAGGTTATTCTATGCAATCCGGCGCAAGTGCCACTCGGATTTAACCTAGGTCACGCTTCTACACATAATCGCATGGCAACATCCCATCGTTAACAACTATGTTATACTACTTGTAACAAGGGTCCTTCGATAATTCTGGATCGAAAACCCTAGTTTAGCTATAGATGTCAATACATGCTCATCTAATCTGTAACTTAAACAAACAAGTAATCCATCATACAAGGCGTTATAAACGGTAGAACATGAGCGATATTGAAAATATTATTAACATATGGGAATGAGCCATTCAATTAATAAACATGTTGTCCAACCTTAGGACTACATCCCTAACCAATAAGAGAGGTTTAGTTCATCATGGATTTCTCAAAATCCATGGAAAATAATTAAGAAATAAATAAATCAAACCCGAGAAGTCGTGACGATCGATCGCCACTCCAAGGTGTTTCTGTCCGCGTCCGTTCCCTCCAAGTATCTTCTATCCCTGTTTATGAGAAAGTGTTTCTCTGCCTATGAAAAGTTGTTCGTTTAAAATTGTATCTAGGCTTCCCTTTATATAGGCTTTGGTAACCTCCTCTTGATCCTTATCCAACTAGGAAACCTAGTCTCATTAAAATTTTCCACTTCCTTTTGATTCCTTGTCCAACTAGGAGACTTAACCTCCTCAAAAACCAACAAAAACCCTAATTTTCACGTCAAATGCGAGCCCAAAACGCTACCCTTATTTCTCTTACCGCGCAACCCAATAAGGCCCAACAGATACCAAATTCAAGTTGGTTTCACGCTTTTGCTCATAACTTCTTCATACGAACTCAGAATGACCTCATTCTTTTAGCGTTGGCTTTGCCTTTCAATTCTTTACAAAATGATGGGTAGAAATACTGGAATAGACTGAACTCCACTGGGTCTTTGGAAAATCTTCTCTTGTAAAGCTCCATTTCACTTGTTTCAGAGATGTAACCTAATAAAACACATAAACTACAAAAGTAATACTAACACACGGTAATCCACATAAAATCTAGCAAATAAGTATAAGGAAATGATATTTAAAATGTATAAATTATGCACTTATCAAATTCCCAACACTTGCCTTTTTCTAGTCCTCGAGCAAACTACAAATCTAAACTAATCTAAAATACAACTCCCTTTCGTTGAGGAAACAGTTACACTTAGCATGTGTAACAAGACTTTAAACCCCTAGGTGTCCCTAGTGGACGAGTTATAGTCTCGTGAGGGTTTACAAGAGATTTACCCACAAAACCTACTCAAACTTCTAAGTATTCCAAAGCACCTGCGTACAAAGAGCTACGAAGACATAAAGTTTCTCCACACTAACAATATTAAGTTAGAAGTATAAGGAACATTATTCTCATGCTTAACCCTTGAGTTAGGAGAAAACCATCATGTGGAAGAATCCAGGTTCGAGAGTGACCGAATATTTCTGCCTCACCAATAATATTTTATGAATTTGACACTCAAAAGACGCACTTTATTGTTCTCACATATGTGTAGGCAGGAATGAAGATAGAAATCCTACACACGTTGAATGTTAGGAAGGAAAGGTATCCTTTAGAATCGTATGAAGATGTTATCCCATAGAAAGTGAGACGAAAAAGAACCCCTTTTTATTTTTCTAGTGACCTCTAATAAAGGAAATCAACCACTATGCGAGGATGGGGATGCTTACTTACCTTCTCACCCGATCGACAATCAGCACCACTGTCACAACATCCATTAGAAACGTCTTCGGTCTTCAACTGTAGATGATGAACTCTTGAACTTCGTAGAACCTTGAAAGTTTGTAACTCTTTTCCTTAATTTCTTGTTATTAGAAACTTCTGTATAGATTTTTTCTTCCCTACAACCTTATTGATTGAATACCAAAAACAACTATACTAAAGCAATGATAAGCTTCTTATTTGTTTTGTTTTTTTTATGAACTGAAAAATAAATAATGAAACTACTATGGCCGTGGGATAAAGACTTTACCACTTGATTCTTCCCAACTTGTACTGCCTCGATATCATGAATTTCACTAACTCACATCTTTTGATTTCTTTCGCTTTTGTACATAAGTCTTCACATGTTAATTGTATTGTTGCTTTACTTGAATATGAAATTTGCCCTTTCTTAAATGGTTGCTTTTAAACCTTGACTGTTGGTCGTGTCGTAATCAACCAAATAATCGAGTTCTTACTCTCTAAAATAGATTTAAGTATAGCAAATAAGAACAAGTTCGTTCCCACAGAGAGGCTAGTGATTGTTAACTACTTTCAATTACGCAAGTGAACAGGGGGGTTTATGTTGTGATTTAAGCTAAATTAAACTAAAGCGAACTAAAGAAAAATTAATAAAAACGTGTATCAGGGAAAGAAAGCATTGGTTAGAGAATTCATCGTCCGTTTTTCAACATGTTATCAATCAAAGCATACTCAACATTCATGCATTAGTAACACCAATAACCCTAAAGCATCCTATCGCAGGGCTACTCCGGCAAAACTCCTAATATCATCAGAGAGGGTATCGCGCCACTCTCTGAATCCTTAACACCGGATAACTTGGCGTAAACACCAAGTTCAACCCAATGAAAGCAATGGTCTTTGTGAGTTGAGGTTATTCTAAGTAACCCGGCGCAAAGTGCAACTCGGATTCAACCTAGGTCAAGCTTCTACACATATTCGCATGGCAATTTTAAGTATCGTTAACAAATATGCTATACTACTCGTAACTAGAGTCCTTCGACAATTCCGGATCGAAAACTCTAATTTAGTTGTAGATATCAATGCATGCTCATTCAATTTGCAACTTAAACAAACAAACAATCAATCATACATGGCGTTATAATCAGTACAACATGAACGATACTAAAAACAACATGAACATATAAGCATGCGCCATTCAATTGATAGACATGTTTTCCAACTTCAGATTACATCCCTAACCAATATAGAGGGTTTAGCTCATCATGGGTTTCTCGAAACCCATGGAAAATAATTAAGATACATATTCTCAAACCCGGAAAGATTACGAAGAACAATTGCGGCTTCGAAACGCAGCTGCGGAAGTAGCCAACAGCACCAAGTTAGCGCCTGTAGCCTTTTCTTCTTTCTGATTTCTTCTCCTGTATGTTTTGTTCTTTTTTCACCGTGTGTTGTATATGATATGAGGTATATCAAGTCATATTCTTCCAGCAGCAAAAACTCTCTTCTCTTTATAAGTCAATTCCTTCTTTTTAGCTCAGCACAACACCGTATCCAGCCACTTTGCCCAGCCTTTAGTGAGTTTCCTTTGTTGCTTCAAACTCTCTTGTGTATGTCCAACTCCTACAAGATATCCACGATTTTAGTGAGTGTAATCTCCAATATTTGCTGTCCCAATTTGCCAAAAGACTTCCATAAGAAGGGCATAAGATATTCCTTATAGAACTTGAGTTAGCCACTTTTAGAATCCTAGTGGAATTAGGAAATGTGCTAAGTTCCCTTATTCCAGCCCCACATATATGGCAACTCCAAATTCTTTCCTAATCCCATATGAATTCCCCAAGCTAGATACTACTCCACCAAACCACTCTAGCACCTCCAACTAGCCACTTAGCACCTTAGCACTTGCGGTTCAGCCAACTTAGCGCCTGGGCGCTAGCAGCACAAGCTAGTTTGCCACCATGTGGCTTTGCCCATAACTTCCTCATAAGAGATCATAATGACCTCGTTCTTTCGCCGTTGGCTTCGTAATTCAATTTCCTACATGGTGGAGGGTGAAAGGCCTAAATTCATAAGAGTTTTACTGGATCCTCGGTAATTCTTCTCATACAGCTCCATTCTGCAGGTTTCTGAACTGTAACCTGAAAAGACAACTAAACTTCGAAAGTAATAATAAAACATAGTAATTCACTCAAATATAGCAAATAAGGGTCAGGAAAAACTACTTAAAATGTATGATTTATGCACCTATCAACTGTCTTCAACTTTCCTTCAAATTTTTGATGTTCCGCTTGTTGATGATGATATTTTTCTATGGACCTGTTGTTGTTGAGAGAATGGTGCCAACTGCAATCAAGACTACAAGATAGAGTTACCAATTTTGATGACACCCTCATGATTGATAGAAATAGCACTCAAGAGATCAAAAAGTAGTGCTGAAATTGGTGCGAGGTTAGGTAGCTCATCATTCTACACGGAATTTACACAGATGAAACACTCTAAACGGACAATTGAAGGTTTGGTGCCTCACTCATGGGTATTGAATGATCAAATCTTCTAATATTGTATTCTCTACCGGCAATTTAAGTCCATTTTTGTCATCTCTAGCCTCTCAACAACTAAGAACTCCGAATATAGTTCTCTTACTTCTAAGTTCAGTTGTTTCGGTTAGAACTCCGTATGTAAACGTAGCTAGAAGTATACTAAGTGACTCTAAAATCTCTAAAAGTTAAAGGTTTTCATGCAAATGTGTACAAATTTCTTAAAATTCTATCTAAATATTTTATATGCTTAATTACTCCCCCACACTTAAACTTTACATTGTCCTCAATGTAAATTGATTCTTCCAATGTAAAATCAAAATGGAAATCTTAACATGATATAAAAAGAAAAATCAAAAGAGAAAGATAGAAATACAAAACCAATGGGTTGCCTCCCATTTAGCGCTTAGTTTAACGTCTTCAGCCCGACTTTCTAGTCACCCATAGACCAACAATCTGAAAATTTGGGGGTCCAACCATAAAACAATCTGCATTGCGAATGTTAACTTCACACAAACATTAGTACAAGAAAATAATAGTGAATTTATCACTTGATAGAAGTTTCCCCCACACTTAGTATTTTCTACACTCGGAAGTGGACAAAGAACATAGAATTCAGGAACTTCTATAGATTCCTCTTTGCTAACCTGCATAGTATGAGAATCAAGTACTTCCAACAATGGATATTTAGAAGCAAATTAATTTAATAGTACTTCCGAAACACATATATCCAAGTCAAAACGAGGTAAAGGAAAAGGATCAATAAGCAAAGGTGCAATCAAACCTTCTAAAGTCTCTTGAATTATGGGATCCTTATCTTTTTCAAAAATTTGTAATGAATTACTTACCTCTTGTGTATTGTGGTCCTCTATCAAACTTTCTAACCGTTCTTCATTAGTTTCTTCCTCAACAAGAATCTCGGTATCTACATTATCAATATCATCCTCGGAAAGTTCAATTGGGTCTTCCACACTACTGCTCAATTCGGTTTCATTCTCAACATACTCCTCTCCGTTTTCAGACTCACTGTAATAAGAATCTTCATCGGTTTCCCAACCTTTGTCAGAACGTCGTTTAAATTCCATACGAATGGTCCTACTAATTTCTTCGAGAAGCTCTTCCGGGGCTCCGTCATCTTCCAACTTGTATAGTTTCTGAGTAAGTTTTCTGATATTCACACGCTTCCCACCATTAACTACAGTAGAATCTCTTGAACACCACTATTCCCTTTGAATAGGTGAATGATCATTATTAAGATCAAGAGTTGAGTTAACTACACAATCATCATCAAAAATCAGATTTGGAGTTGGAATAACGTCATCATTGGTGTAAGGATTTTCAAAAGGTTCAAGATCATAATTGTATCCCATAATATAACGTCGATCACGTTCCTCTATCAAATCTCTTTTAGCTTCTAGAATCTCTTCACATGATGACCCTTCTTCTTTGACCAATTGCTCAAACCTTCTATCAAGTTCTCTCAAACTTAGTAGTCTTACACCATTACTTGTGGTAGAGTTTCTAAACCTTGTCTCCTCCCGTTGAATAGGTGAATGATCATAATTACGATCAAGAGTAGATTTAGATAAACCATCACAAGCATAAATATCCTCCCCTCTTTGTAGCTGAATTTGAGTTTCTGCTAACATGGTGCACATATGTTTTTCAAAACTAGAGGAATCATTAGAAGTATGACTATCCTCCCATCTCTGAGATTGTTCAATTACATACCCACCATTATAAGGTTGACATGTATGAGAATAATCAAAAGGGTACGTGGAATATTGGTCATAACCAAAGGATTGGTTGTGATTATACTCCCCGTATGGTTGGAAATTGTCATAAGGTTGAGAATGGAAACCAAACTGATTACCACTATTATCTTGATCTTGTGCACCGTATATGAAATACAGGTACCTGAAACAAGATTCTCAAAACTAGGTTAGAAAAATGAAAAAAAAATAAAAAATAAAAAAAATAAAAAACGAAAAATGCCTCCCCGCAGCGGCGCCAAAATTTGGTCGGTCGTCAATCAACCAAAATAATTAAGGTTCTTAATTCACTAATATAGATTAGAGTACAACAATAAGAATAAGTTCGTTCCCACAGAGAGGCAGGTGATTGTTAATTACTTTCGATTACTTATGTAAATATGGGGTTTGGTTGTGATTATAACTAAATTATACTAAAGCAAATTGATTAAAACGGATATCAGAGATAAAGAACATTGGTTAGAGAGTTCATATTCCATATTCCAACATGTTATCAATAAAATCATACTCAACATTCATGCAATCTCAATATCAATAACCCTAAAGCATCCTATCGCAGGCTTACTCCGGCAAAACTCTTATTATCATCAAAGGCGCAAAGCGCCACTCTTTGAATTCTTTTCACCGAATAACTTGGCGCAAGCGCCACTCAAGTCTTTGTGAGTTGAGGTATTTCTAAGCAATCCGGCGCAAGTGCCACTCGGATTTAACCTAGGTCACGCTTCTACACATAATCGCATGACAACATCCTGTCGTTAACAACTATGTTATACTACTTGTAACAAGGGTCCTTCGACAATTCCGGATCGAAAACCCTAGTTTAGATATAAATGTCAATACATGCTCATCTAATCTGTAACTTAAACAAACAAGCAATCCATCATACAAGGCGTTATAAACGGTAGAACATGAACGATATTGAAAATATTATGAACATATGAGAATGAGCCATTCAATTAATAAACATGTTGTCCAACCTTAGGACTACATCCCTAACCAATAAGAGAGGTTTAGTTCATCATGGATTTTTCAAAATCCATGGAAAATAATTAAGAAACAAATAAATCAAACCCGAGAAGTCGTGACGATCGATCGCCACTCCAAGGTGTTTCTGTCCGCGTCCGTTCCCTCCAAGTATCTTCTATCCCTGTTTATGAGAAAGTGTTTCTCTTCCTGTGAAAAGTTGTTCGTTTAAAATTGTATCTAGGCTTCCCTTTATATAGGCTTTGGTAACCTCCTCTTGATCCTTATCCAACTAGAAAACCTAGTCTCATTAAAATTTTCCACTTCCTTTTGATTCCTTGTCCAACTAGGAGACTTAACCTCCTCAAAAACCAACAAAAACCCTAATTTTTACGTCAAATGCAAGCCCAAAATGCTACCCTTATTTCTCTTAACGCGCAGGCCCAATAAGGCCCAACAGATACCAAATTCAAGTTGGTTTCACGCTTTTGCTCATAACGTATCCGCCAAGAGATGGACACATTGAGACATTGTCATCCAATGCTTATTGGTAATTGGTTCATCCTCATTCGTCCCTTGAACACGAGCAAGCAATTCGTCGAACTCAGCTTCTTTATCTTCCACTGTACTCTCCCTCATCATCGAGATGTAAAATTACTTATCTTCTTGTAGTCGTAAGGCCATCATATTTCTAAAATATTAGCATTGGGTTAGGTTCTCATCATCCGCCAAACTTAAATGGCCTATTTGTTTAGACGCAACGTGAAATCCACAATTTCCATCCCCATCCACGTCGTCGACAGATAATATCTAGGGATGGATGATTGAAGTGAGTTTCGTAAGATACTCATGGAATATTGTATAACACGTTGGATGTGGTTTACCCCACATATCCCTAGGTGTAACTTGATAACATATTTCCTATATCATAGTCAACGACTCTTGCGGGAAATCTGGGGACACCTTTTGCCTTGCTTCCTCTTTTAGTCATACTCGTCTTGTACTCGCTTGACTTTCTTGCGAAGGGATGATAAGAACCTTTTCCTTTCCTTGTGTTGCAGTCGCTTGACTTTCTTGCGTAAGAACGATGGGATCCCTTTGATCGTTTGACTTGGCTTGTTGCCCACTTGTTCTACTTTCTTGCTTCTTCCGACGAACCCTTTTCTTTGGAGCGGGACTTCTTCACACATAACCTCGGTATGCTCTTGACCACTTGGTCCACTTTCCTCCTTCTTTGGGCGAACTCTTTTATTTGGAACGGGAGCTTGTTCATACATAGCCTCAGTATGCTTATGTAGTGAAGGGTCTCTTTGGTTACTCATCGCCGCCTTGTACTTTTTCTTTTTTTGCTTCCTATCCAATTTGGTAGGTGGTTTACCCGTCGGCGGTAGCTTAGTTTAGTTCTTCAACTGGTTGCATATGTGGGTGAACGACGAGGATCAAATCGTCCATGAATTTTTTTTGTTGCTAATTGTTCTTGTTGGAGTAGCCCTCGATTTTTTTTCTCCCAAAATCCGTGTATACAAATGATTGACTTGCATCTTCTATCGGGATTGGTGTGAAAGTAAGTTGATTCCAAAATGGATCAATGAGCTTAGACGGAATCCCTTGGGATTTACTAGCAATAATGTGACGACAGGGGAGCCCCATCGCCGTTATCGTCTTACAAGAACAAACAATCTTCTTTCTCCTTTGCTCTTTATGCTCAAAATACTTATAATCATTTATCATAGAATGGATAGCCCAATGCGACACTGATGTAATTTTATATAGTGGTAAATAAAGGTTCGATTCTCGAACTTGTGAAGGTAATGATTTTAGAAAATATTGGACTTAACCTAAACTAATAAAAATCAGGAAAATAAACTAGAGATGATTTTTAGAAAATATGGAGAAAACTAGGAATCAAGATTCAGTTATTTCTAACAATTCATGTGATTAATCATGTAATTCTTTTTAACAATTTAATTCAAGTTTGCCAAAAATATGTTTCCTAAAAGAATAATTGTAAATCCTAAGCATGGGACATCAAGAGTAATTAACTAAGCATGACCCATCAAAAGAGAACACAACTATTTAATAAAAACCATTTTTTTCTAATTTAAATCCATGCAAATAATAATAAAAGAATTATAAATAATTAATTAAAAATAGACTTACCACATAAAATTGAGAGAAAAACCTCCTCCATCATCCCAGTAAATAAACTTAGCCCATGGAGAAGAAAACTTGCTCAAAAGATCTTTTCATTGCTCAAAATATCAATTACAAGGTTGAATAATAGTGCAACAGCTGAACAGACGCGTTTATAAGTGTTACAGAACAAGGTTCAGCCGTTGCAAAAGGCTAAGGCAATTGAAAAGGGAAAGGAAACTCAAAACTATAGGCAACAGAACAGCAACACTTAAAAGTGTTGCTGTGTCTTCTTCTTCGGCAGCGATGGGATGAAGAACACGGTCACCGGCGGTGACCGGTGCAGCAGCAGCTGGCCGGATCGTGAGTATTCCGGCCACAATTCCGGCGACTCCGAAACTTCAATTCTAAGCTATTCTCCCCGTTCTTCTTGGCTTCTCTTGGTATATATAGGCTCTACAAACCCTAGGGAGAGTTCTAAACATAATAGAACTCTTTAAAACCTCTCCAAATCTTCACAAATCCGAATCAAAATATAACTCCCTTTTTCCGGCGAAACTCGGATTTGGGGCTATTTTTCCGGCGTAAACCTCTAATTCTTCACGTGTTTAATCTTGTATTGGTCCCATCTATCTTGTATATCAATTTGAGACGAAAATATGTAAGTTTAACCATGAATCAAATTTGCCAAAGTATGCAGACGATTTTCCGTCCCGACCCGTGCTGAGTTGACTCGGTCAACTCGGGTTGACCGATTTGGCTCGGTTTTGACCCGAGTTGACTCGAAGGTACCCCTTATCAACTTCTAGGGTGCCAAATAACACTTGTCCTTGGGTGCCTTTATCACTTTTTGAGCTAATTTTTCCACAAATCTTTATTCTTCAAATGTACCTACAAAAGCATAAAAACACGTAATATTTGCAAAACCGAATACTAACTTAATAGAAACCAAGGTGCAAATTAGACACTAAAATGTGTCTATCAGACACCCTATAAGAAATACCCCTTAGAAACGTATCATAATCATCGGAGTACGTGGTCATAACTTTCATTTACTATCTTCCATTTGGATCTGAATCTTGTTGATATCTTCTATGGTGTATCGATGGATAGATTCTTGTACCGTAACCACATTATTTTAACTCCCCCGAATTAGTTTTTTCAATCGTCTATGAGACTCTTCCGCTATAATTGTCGCCTCATTCTTATAATACATATGTTGGTAGGTATACGTATACACAAACTTTTCTTTTTACGGCTCCAACATTTGCTTCACGCAATAAACCATCGCTTTCTCGGCAACCTTTGTCCAAACATATTTGAAACTCCCCAAATTAGATGTATACTCTTCCTCGTACATCGAATGTACCATCAAATCCCAATGATGTTGAAAAGATTTCCATTCCACTTCATTATCTTCGTACTCTTGTGCCATTCTCTTCTTCTCTTCTCTCGTTCCTCCCGAGTTAGTTTACTAAGACGATCATCCTCGGCCTTCTCACGAGCACTACTCTTTTGTGGTTTTGGCCTCTGGATATGACCCCTGCAATATGCTCTGATGCTTCATTATATGTTCCATGTACAAATAAATTGTTAGGCATCCGGGAAAACCACCTATATTGCATTCATTAGTGCATAATCCTTATCCGTCACTACGATCCTAGGCATTTGATCGCTATGGTAAATATCTTTCAAGGTTTTCAACATCCAAATAAAACTCACCTCATTCTCCCGATCCATAAAACCCCATTGCCACCGAGAAAGTTTATTTGTCCGAAGTGAGGCCACATATGTTTAGCAACGACATATTGTACTTGTTTGTATTGTAAGTGCAATCTATAAACAAAACTTAATAGAAGTATTGAGCCAATTGAATCATCTTCGGATGCACCAATAAAATACGAGTCACTTTGTCGTCCACTACCTGCTTTTTCATTGTGTAGTTATGTTTCTCGGCTAACCACTGAGAATGTTCCATAACCCCTCTACCATCCCATTCCGTCCTCCTAATGCTTGCTCTTGCCGCGTAGATTTTCCTTAAAGTGGACAAGTTTTTAAGATCATCCTCCTTGATCTTCCTAAGGATATTACTTGGTGTAGTTGCCTTCATTGACTTTACCGTTATTTTTTGATGTGATTTTAACCCACAAACGACAACGTGTCCAATAAAAGATTCCGGATCATCATGATTGTGACAACCATTCATCATTTTATAAAACTTATATACACCATTGCGTTTACGCACTATAATCTTAAAAGGTCACTCATGCTTCCTTGATTTAGTAATGTAGACCCTCTAGGTCCTCTTCACATACAGTTTGTTCTTTGCGCAATAACTTTCAATCTTGCCACTTCTCTTGCAAAAAAGTTCTAAACGATCATGCCTCGAACGTTTTTCTAAGACTAATACTTGTTTAAATCGGCACACGTAAACTGACTTGTGTGCCGATTCTAGCATTCAACAAAGTGGAACTCTCTGGATATTTTTTCGACTAGAATCGACGCATAGAGCAACACCTATCGAACGATTATGTTTTTGGAGAATTTTAGGAAAATCTCCAAGAGATGGAATTGTTCGATAAATGAGTCCATAAATGCCGATTTTTCACCCCACCAATCCCGCCAAAATATATACAAGAATCGGTCGTTGTTCATGACCACATCCACCGATTCCGGTTGATATTCTCCAGGAGATATAGAATCGTCGGGTACAATGTCATCTTATCCAACGAATTCTAGGTATAGAATAACCCAAAAACAGCTCAATCCACTTTTGGGAAATTATAAGGTTGAAAAAAACATGTTTGGAAATCCTAATAACGTATACCTGATGATTGGAAGCATAAAGACCTTCATTTTCCCGGTTAGATTCTTCATTTGTTTGAGTAAATTCATCAAATATGTCTTGGTTGACACGTTCTTGTTCATCCAACAAACGAATTTGTAGGATCGAACTCTCTTTCGTAGTCTGATTGGTGATGCGTAGATGCACCCACTTCATCATCACCGCTGAAATCCCCATCGTCACTATAAATTTTCATATCTACTACCAAATCACAAAACCCTAGTTTTCCCCAACTTTTTCTCATTCTTCTACAAACTTTGAAAAACAACCCTACTCTAATTCTTATAATTTAACTAACTATAATCTAGTTTTAATCACTAACTAAGTTTAACTAACATTTAAATTAATTAATATTAATCAAGCATATTAGTTAATAATATAAATAGTTTGATAAGAGATTTTTTTATTTTTTTTATAATGACCCTATTTTAACTTTTAGTGGTAGGACCAAAAATAATTCCCGTAGACCTCAATTTAGGGAGGCTTTAGTACCATCAACACACAAAACAAAACATAGTAACATTTTTTGGATTAATATATACTTATTGACTATTATTTTTTAAATATTTAATTTCCCCCAATATCTCACTAAAATCAAACATATTTATTCACTCGAAATACGAGAATAAAAGAATATTCCTCCGTTCCACTTAAGATGATAGTTTAGGGTTATTTTTTTGTTCCACATTATTTGATAGTTTTTTATTATCCACAAAACTCCCAATAGTACCCTAATATTTTGTCTTGAAATTATAAGTTTATTAATAAATGTACTAATAACAATTAATGTTTGAAGATTTTTTTCAAGGGCATAAATAGAAAATTTTCATATCTCTCTCCATTTTTTAGTCCGCGTAAAAACTCCCAAACTATCAACTAAAGTGGAACAAAAAGAGTATTTCACTCGAAGTCAGGTAAAAAAATAAATTTTCATATAAAAATATACCTGCATAGTAACATCATATCATACGAAAATTAGTTATGGGAATCAAATTCACATCTACATGGCTAAAAACCATATGCTCTATCTTTTGGGCTAAGACAACATGATCATAGATATAAATTTTAAGTGCAAAATAAAGAAATACCAATTATTGTATTAAGCGAAAAACATGGCTTTAGGTGACCAATTTCTAGGAATGACTTGTCTAGCAGAGAGAGTTCTTTTACTGGAAAGTGATGTTAATTGCAGTGAAAATGGTCCATCCAACTTTGCCTCTGTGTTTATAATCCAATTTGCACCCTATAAATGTTTCATCTTTAACCAGTTCGGTGAGTTACCAAAATAATAACATAAACTTACAATCATAAATCAAAATATTATACTGATTTAAACTCAATTCAAGATAATTTGCGGAATGTGTACCGTTTTAATGTGCATTGATCCGATATCTCCATCCCCGTCCTCGTATTCCACTAGAATCGATAATCAAGTTGATCCTTTATTAACATGGAATGCAATGTTCCGACCTCTGTATTTACATGGAGTTGTGCAAATTACCAATGTTAAATTATGCCCCAAAAGAATTTAGTATTAGAACTCAATCTAAAGAATTGACTTGCAATTGGGTGTGGCCGTGGATAGATCGTCTCAACGTTCCATGAAAGAATAAGAAACACTAACTCAACTCTATAGAACATGGCCAATAATACAAATCATATCATGAATTTTCGTTATTTTTTAACAACATAAAAAACTATGAGAAACAAATTAAACCAGTTTAACAATTTAATTTTAACAACCGCAGTATGATAAGAAGAATAATGGTCAAATTTCCACAACACTGTGGACGCTCTCACATGAAAATATACAAACAATCTAAATCTCGGATCTAAACAACGAAAAAGAAAAAAGAAATTAATGATTTGAGATTGATTTTAATAAAAAGGAATCGGTTTACCTGCTTATCATAAAACTCATCAATGTCCGTATGAAACCCTAATAAAGGTGATTAAAAAAGAAGCAGAAAACAAAAGAATAAGTAATCAAATAACCGAAAAAAAAAAGAAAATATCATAAACCGTGATGAATAATAATGGAGTATTTACAGTGATGATAAAAGTTAAAGAATATATAAAAAAAAAACAGTAAAGGAGAAATGTCTCCATGACTAAATGACCGAGAAATAATTTTATTTTTTAATTTTTTATTGTTAATAATACGAATTTGATAAAGATCATATTTATTGTCTAAAAATTTAAAAATATACAATCAATTGAAATGTATTCATTTTAACCGCTCATTCTTATATATTGAGCTATACACATAAACCATCTTAATAATGGATTTATAGAAGAGAAAGGAACTAATTTTGAGTTCCTCAGATATTTCGAGATATTTCGAGATATATATATATATATATATATATATTACCAATAAATATGGTTCATCATTTAAAATAAAAAAATAAAAGTGTTTTTTTTAGGGACGGAGGGAGAGAGTATGAGAAAAGATGAGACTCATATCACATCCATCTCTAAATTGTTAACATGCAAAACTAAACTCTCTACCACACATTTTGCTGTGTGTTATAAACTTCAAATAAATACAAGCAACATTTCTCATTCGTTGTACCAAGTGAATTTTACTATCTATCTAGAGTTGTACTTGTATGTCTATTGTGGTTAGAAATTAGTTTAGGAGAAACGAGAAGACCACGATTTATTACTTTCCATCTTCAACTCCTTTTTTTTAGCTCACCAATTTATCTTGTGTGCTAGTATGCCCCTAGGCCCAGTTGCTTGAACTCTCTTTTTCAGTGACATACTTAATGGAGTAATTGTAATTCTTGAGGTTTCTAAATACAATAATAAAGTGTAAGAGGCGTATGCACGACAGTGAAAGAGAAAAAGAATATGCAAAAAATACATTTTCATGATTAAACTTCAATTTAGCAAAAAAACATGATTTAAAACATCCACACTCATGGAATTAATATGGTAAATATACCATTCCATTTTAGCTATTCTAAAATTTAAGAGGTCCAGTTTTAAACATGGCATGGTGTTTAGACATGCAGGTAATATTAGACGAAGATATACTTAAATCAGGTTCATTTTTAAACCGCACTTGAATATTAGGCTCAGTTTCAAACTACGCCAAAATATCAAGTTCGGTTTTAAACACCGTCAAATATGTGATCAGTTTTAAACACTATTAAAATTTTCAAATCTCAACATTGGGTGGATGTTTCAAGCACCGCCTAGAAATGAGTTACATGATTAAACACAGTGAGTTTGGGCTGTGTTTTAAACACCGCGTAAAAAACTGATAATGTTTAATACATCATCCTTAGTTTTAACCATTGTTTGGTTTGGTTTTAGACTCTGTTTTAATTTCGTTATAATATACCGTACCACCAACTCACTGCTGATAAACACAAAAATATTATTTTCAACTGTTATTTCTACCATTTTATGATTTTTTCCACTAAGCCCTTGTGGATGCTCTTCAAAGGCACCCCAATTATAATTCATTTGTGTACACATGATTTGTACGAGTACAAAAGTGAATACTATATTAATCTCTTTAAAACTAAAAATATATGATTAAGTTAATCTCTCTAAAACAAAGACCATAATTTATCATTCACGTTCGATCATATAATATCCATCCAAACATAATCTTGGAAACAATTGAATTCACTCCGATTTATAACCACATAATGGCTTTTATAACGCTTTTTGGCTATACTTCATCGGATAAACAATTAACCAATCAAAGTTGACTTATTGACTTTGAAAATCATTTTTGTGTGCAATTGAGATAAAGCTTCACATCTCTACTACAGAACCTTCCGTCCATTCAATCTGCTAGTATCCCTATTAATTAATCGGCTCTACGAGACTTGTTTCTTCTAACCTTTTTTTTAAGAAAATATAAACTTTTTCTTCTAGCAGCTTTACTTTATTTGTATGTGACTCTAATAGCCTTTTTGGTTATTATTTTTCAGTATTTAGTTTCCTCTAATATCTCAAAAAATTCAACATACCCAATCCTCAAAATTCAACATACCAAATCCTGGTTATTATTGTTGAGGAATTTACCGATGTTCCCAACAGTAGTCACATCCCCATTTATATACATCCTAGAATGAAGTGAAATGACATGAAAAATCTATGAGAATTTTTGATACAGTTAAAAGATGCAATGCACTAATACATTTCTCATGAACGACATTTAAACATGGAATAAAGATGTAACTGTTTTCTGAAACTCTCCATACGGAGTTTAGGACCTTTATTATCAATGATACGAGGATTACCTTTTTTTTTCAAAAACAAAAAAGAAGAAGATACGTTTCTCATGAGAAATGACAGTTAAGAAATTTATGAAGATCAGACTACAGAATGCACTGATACATTTCTCATGTGTTTCATATCTGCATAGCTACATTAAGATAAAGAAATAGAAGATTAAACTCTTAAACTCACACATTTTGATGTGTTATAACTTCAAATTCAAGCATAAGTTCTCATTCACTATGCCAACACAAACACTTAAAATTGTTAACACATTTTTCAGGCATCATAGTAAGTCCTCCAGGTGCTATTTTTTAGTTAACAAAGTAATCTCTTATGATTCACATTTTAGGTCACGTAGTAATTTTAGAATCACGGTGAAAAATTTGGCTCACCATAGTCATAATCTATGAAGCACCGATACTAATACGTATGCGGGGATACTGATATATTGTTTCGTCAATTTTTAAAAATGGGGATGTGGAATATGATGGGATATTTTTATTTTTTGATTATGAATCTTTAGATCATCAGAAATTTTATTCTGGTGCTTTTTTTTATTACAATGGTGGGTTTTATACTGTTGCTGATCATGTTAGACATTTGTTTGATGCTTTAATGAGTTTAAGTAATCCTATTGGTACTGTTCTTGATAATCTGTTAATTGGGTTGACAAAAGTTAAGGTTTTGACAAGATCAGATAAAAATATTTTGATATCAAATGAGGTTGTAATTATGGATTTGTTGAGAAAGACCGTGTTAAATTTATGGGCATCCAACTCAAAATTAATTGACAATAATAAATGGAGTGGTCCTTCATATCATATTTTTAAATTTATTATGAGGATATTAATAATATGGGACTATTATCCTTTACAGTTTTCAAAATCTATTATTGATCGGTTTTTAGACCGTTTTTCGGTGGGATTTTTTTTTATAATCACCCACCTTGTTATTGAGAAAGACTGGGTTAGCCACACTTGTTTTATTCTCCTTTGTGATGATGTTGCTCTTAGGTTTATAATTAAAGAGATATCTCCTCTGTGATCGTCTTTCAATTCTTACTTCAACACTAAAGTCCCTACTTAATTATCTCATATTGTTTCCATTGTCTTTATCTTGGTTTTCTTGTAATTTCCAAACCATTCCCACATTTATTAATCTAATAGTAATAATGTTAGTTTCTCTATTTAATAAACGTTTAAAATTTCTTTTCATGGTGTGAAAGGGTGGTTGAAGCCACATTACTTGATTTGTAGAATGATTGGCTACAATATGAGTATGGTTTGAGAGATTTTTCTCAGTGTATTTTTCAGTGCAAGTTTGATTTCAAAAGCGATTTGTTTACGGTTTAGATTTTGATCCTTAAATTGTTTTGTACATCTGACTTTCCAAGTAAGCCAGATTATAATAACTTGTTATTGCTCTTTAGATGAGAATTTAAAGATGATTTTTGGAAAGCCAGGTAATGGTAACTTTTTATTGCTCTTTGGATGAGTATTTGAAGATGATTCTTTTGCATTTTTACTGACTGGTTGTATAATATATGCCTTTGAGGATGGTAATTCTCTTAAGGGCTAATTTTTAAGGTTTTTGTAGGTTTATAATATGATACCACGTCATTTGATTAGTTTTTTATATTGAGTGATTTGTTTCTCTTGTGCAACAAAATAGTCCTACCCGTAATCATTGATAATACCAGCAAATACATTAATAAAAACACAAAAATGCTTCCGTTAAAGTGGGGAAGGAACTCACTTTCTTGTCCTACAAGTAGGTCCGAAAATTTAAAAGAACTCGACCGTAGAGGTCTTTCTTTTTAATCGAGTAAGATAAATCTATTTAATCCACTTAAGTTGTTTACTTACTTGTTATACGTATAAATTCATCCCTTCTTTGAGCTTGAATTGCTCAAGCTTATATCTTCCTCAATCTTGGTCGAAGAATGGTAATCCCATAGTCGCTCTTACAATTTCATTCCTTACCTATCTTGCTTACACTTTTTCTCATTTTCTTCCTCTGCCTCTTTTATTACTTTCGTGTGTCCAAAAGTTTACTCCAACCTTCCAATTTTCCTTCACTCTCGGGACATTTTTTCATTGTATCTGTTCTTCCCCTAACATTCCGAGTATTATATAAATCCCCTAACATTCATTGTATTATATAATCTTGTCAACTTTTATGCGCGCTACAAAAAGGATAAGTAATGAATTTAGCATGACACAAAAATGATTTTTTCCATGAAAATATGTCGTAATGAACCGCAACGGATCAGGTTGTGTGAGCGTAAAAGGTGTTTGTGAAAGGAAACTAAGCCTGAGTTTTCCCAAACCGTCCATAGATATTTCTAAATTCTCTAAGGGTGTGAATTTTCTCGAGGAGACACAAATATTATAGATATTCGTAGGTTTTAACAAAGAGAAAATAGATCTACTGTCCAAGTATCTCTAAAATATGGTTTAAATGGACAAGTAAATACTTCTTCCGTTTCACTTTAAATAACAGTTTGGTAGTTTTTACGTAGATTAAGAAATGGAGAGAGATAAAAAAAAATCCTATCTATGCCTTTGAAAAAAGTCTTCAAATAGTAATTGCTATTAGTGTATTTATAAATAAACTTATAGTTCCAAGACAAAATGTTATGTCATTATTGATAGTTTTATGGAAAAATATGAAAACTATCAAGTAATGTGAAACAAAAAGATAACCCTAGACTATCATCTAAAGTGGAACGGAGGGAGTATTAGAAATGGGTGAAATGGACACCAAATACCCTAGACAATTATATCCTTCATCTTTATAGTTATCTTTCTTTTTGTCCTCTCTCTAATTTAAAAACAAATCACTATAAAATTCATAATTTCCAAAATATATGTCAGATTTTAAAAAAGTTATATTTTTGGATAGGGTTTTAGATGATCTACAAAACAAAATCCCTTGTTGATAGTAATTTTGAAAGATTATTTTCAAAAAAAAAATAGTCAGGATGAAACTAGTTACATCCTGACTTAAACTAAAATAGAAAAAATTATTCAAAAAATAGATGTGATGAAAATGGATGCATCCTGACATAAATTAAGAAAAAGAAATTATTAAAAAAAAATCCAGGATAAAACTGGTTGCATCCAGGCTTAAAATAAGATAGAAAAAATTATACTACCACTCGTTCCATATAAAAAATAAAATATAGCACAACCGCCACCACTATCAACATTTTCAACCGCACCATACACAACATTACTTCCGCCACCATCACCTTCAATAGTAAAAAAATATAAAAAATATCACCATCACCTTCAACATAAAAATAAATAAATATCTAAGTACACAGGATGAAACAAGATACATCATGAAAAAAACATATTGTTTTTGTTAGAATATGCAGGATGAAACCAGATACTTCAAAAAAAAACATATTTTTCTTGTCAGAATATGTTGGATGAAACAAGTTTCATCCAGGTTTAATCTATGAAGTAGTATAATGTACAAAATAGTTATTTGATTTTATCATAATATGCATGATAAAACTGGTTTTATCTTAGCCACAACTCATTTTATCGTAGATGAACCTGGGTTCCTAAATTAAAGCAAGATTAATCTTAATTCGTCCAAGTGTAATCAAGGCACAAAAATAACAAACTAAAAACATGTCCAACAATGACAAATAAGAGACACGGGGGATGTTGAATGATAAAAAAATGTTTAACAATTAATTCTATTAAATGATAATTAAAATTTCCACTTGTTTGATTATTTAATTGTCAATTACAGAGAACAACAAGATACTTAATCGTTCCATTTACATCTCTTTTCTTCACCTGGAGTAACTCAATATTTGACATGTCTCACTGCACTTTCAAGTAAAGTTCAGGTGATTTCGTTATCTTATTTATTGACAACAACAAAGCTTCATACTAATTAATATACCTATGCTATCAAACCTGAGAACGAAATTTTGTATGAAACAGTCCTAATTAAAACCTAACTTCCTAACTGAATCAATAATCAAATGTATACCAAAAACAAACACCTCAGAGTTAATAAATTAATTTGAAGAGAGAATAAAGAGTGATAGAGAAATTTTAAGTGGAAATAAGGATTTGATTTGCCGCGTGATTGGTGATTTGACAATCAAACGAAAAAACAAGAAGAACCATAAGAAGAATAAAAGGGTGTCGGTGGTGGTTGGAGTGGCCATTGTTCGACTCATTATAGGTGTTGGAGATCATATACAAGAAGGAGATGGGTTTTGAGAAATAAAAACCAATGTTTCGACTAATTTACAGAGAAAACTGTAGAGATACTAAACATGTAAAACTGGGTTCAGTTTGTTCCTAGCTAAAAACCAATTGGGGGTATAGTTGTAAAAATCATTTGTGTTAAAAGATAAAAACTTGGGTGTAATATCCATTTAGGATATTAGAAAAATATCTAAAGAATCTTTGGGTATTAGAAAAGTATCTAACTTTGTTTGTCTTATAGACCCAGAAAAACAAATCTATAAGTTATTTAACCAATTAATTGTTTAATAAATACTCTCTCTGTTTTTAAAAAAATTGGCAAGGTTTCCTTTTTTAGGTATGTCAAGAAATAGGCTGGTTTCCTTAAATATAAAGTCAAATATTGTAACTTTACTACTTTTCCCATAATAGAGACCACATCTAGTGTTCTCTTTCAAATATAACTGGACCATTTTTGTCTTAAGAATAATTAGGAAAAAACATCAAAAAAAATGATTAATTTTCTTATTTTTTATACGAAATCAAACAAGCATACTTTTTAGAAACAGAAGGAGTAGTATACTATTGATTTGTCATGCGCAAGATTTCTGCACTTGCCCCAGTCAATAATGTCCATATCGTACATACTGAATCTACCGATTGCTGCAGTTTGGTCCCTTGGTAATAGTTCACAATATTGGTTGCAATGTGGTTGGCAGGTCTCCTAAATATTCCTAGCATTAACTTCTCACATTCATAAGCTGAAGCTGCGCCTACAATAAATAAAATAATTTTTTTAAGATTGGTACTCAGGGATTTATAGCAATCTCAATCCAAATAACATACAAAATTGCTGACAAAGGTACCAATCTTTTTCCTAATAAAATAAAATAATTCACAATGATGGTTGCAGTGTGGTTGGCATGGTCCCCTGAATATTCCTAGCATTAACTTCTCACATTCATAATCTACAGCTGCGCATACAATAAAATAAAATACTACCTCCGTTTCAACAAAATTGTTACTATCATTTTTTTCATTTTAACCTAAAAATAGATTAAAATAAAATAAATTTTTGCTGAAATGAAAATGGTACTTTTTTAAAAATTTTAAGATTAATACTCATGGATTTATAACAAACTCAACCAAAATAACATACAAAACTGCTGACAAGGTACCAATCTTTTTCCTAATAAAATAAAATTTAAATGCAACTGGGGCACCCCAGCCACTTCCTAGCTCTATCACTGGTTTGAAGGTAAGAATAGATAAGAATAGAAGTCGTAATAGCACAGTGTGTGACTCATAACTTAGGTTGCATTTTTAATTTTGTTCAAAAATTTAATTATTCTTTCCTATAAGAAAAAAAAATAAAATAAAAATTCACATCCCAGGTGAATATGAGACTTTTATTAATGTGGTTTTCATTGCCGAATAAAATGAATTAAGGAATTTTGAATAGTCGTTTTGTAATATAATTTTAACTTACAGTGTCTAGTTATAAAATGTTGTTATAAAACGACTATTCAAAATTCCTACTAAGCTGTATAACATGTGAGTACAGTATATATCGGAACCAATTATAGCCATTACCGGCTCCCTATTTGCCGCTTCTAAGGCTTTTAAGATCTTTTTTTTGTTTGATTAGTTTACTTCAACATCTCAAGTTTTAAAAACCAATTTTACCACAAATTTTCATTACACTTTATTCTCTCTTAAAACCCATTTTTTACAATCTCGACACGCTATCTACATGAATTTGTCATAAAACACAAATGAACGACACTCCCCTTCAAGAAATTCATCCATTAAGTGTATTCATTTCTGAGACAATAATGTATACCAATTAACCAACACATTTAGTATTGCAATCATAAGCTGAAGCCACACCTACAAAAATTGTAGTTTAAAAAAAAATATTTTGATAAGTACCCAAGGATTTTTCTTTCTTCTGCACCATTATTTTCTTCGAGGATGAAGTCAACCGCTGCTTCCACCATTTTTTCTTAAATTTCCCACCGTGATCACCCAGCACTCATCGTTAAATTTCAAGTGTGCCTGAGTCTTGGAAAAGAGATATTACTATATTTAGGAAGGCGGCTATTAGGGTAAGTTTGTAGATGCAACGATAGGGGAATCAACGTTAAGGAGCTCAGGCAATACCAAACCAAAAAAAACCCTTGTTTATTCCCCTATCCCTTTTTACCTATAAGTCACTGAACTAACGTGTTATACCGTGTCAGATGACACGATGTATTGTGTTGTGTTCGAATTTTAACGTATTATGATGTATCCAGGGAAGAATTAGAGTCTGGTTTATCTAGGCTTAAACCCCTCTCAAAAGTCCACAGTTTTTTAAACAAACCTGGATAGAAATTGAGTTAAGTTTACCCCTTGATAGAATCTAGTTCCGCCACTGAGTATGCTGTAAAGCACGATATATTTTACACATCTACTCGTATGAAAATATGCAACTTACGCGTAAAGATCAGATTAATGTCGCTCCAAAAATATGCAGTCATCCATTTTTAAGTTGGTAACATGCAAAAGTAAACTCTCTGGCACAAAATTTTGTTGTGTGTTATAAACTTCAAATACAAGCAACATTTCTCATTCATTGTACCAAGTGAATTTTACTATCTATCTAGAATTGTATTTCTATTTTGCTTAGAAATTTTATTCGGAAATATCTGGACCCGACTCTCGTAAAAGTTTAGTATCAGCATCGGTACCAAGTACGATCTTAGCACAGAAACAAGAAACTTAGTCAAAATATAGTGAAGAAGTTTCACAGTCGACATGCTCGATAATTTGAAGCAATACCGACATAGAAGATTTTCACGCAAAAAAATATCAAAAGACTCAATCGGCATTGTAGAAAGAGTTACATTTAATGCCGACTTACGACGAAAGTTACTTCACTGTTTTGCAACTCAGTCGGCATGCTCGATAACTAAAAAACAATGTTGATTGATAACTATTCAAAGGGCTTATATTTTTAAAAAGGCTTAGTCGGTATTGTAGACATAGGCACCTTCAATGCCGACTAAGGTTAGAAAAATACTGGACATTTTATAATTTCAGTCGGTATAGATATTTTTCGATCTTATGATGGCGACTGTGAATCCAAGAATAACCTTATTTGGGCATACTATTGAACTCAGTCGGCATAGTAGATCTATTCGACCGCACCGACTAGCATTGTTGTCTTCCAAAAAAGAATTGACAATTTTTTGTGGTCAGTCAGTACTGTACATAGTATGAATACCATACCGACAGAATCTCCAACCAGATATTCCTTTGGGGAATACCTGTTGTCGACATTATATAATTTTTGAAAAATATACCGACAATATCTGTCGGCATAGTTATTAAACTGGACAATGCCGACTGCGAGCTTTTCCACTACACATAAAAAATCACTTTCCAGCTAATTTGGACCTATACCTGAGTGTTTGGGACATTTGAATATTCACATTCTTCATTTCCATGGGTTGGTTCTTCACTTGAATCTTCGTGCTCATAATTGTCTTGATTTAGGGTTTTCTCATACATAAAATTTTTATTGTCTACAAAATCTTGCAATTAAGAATCGTTATCAAATGGAACGTAAACCTCTATTCCTTGTTGAGATGAAGGTTCCCCAACATCAAATTCCTGATTAGATTCACTTACTTCTATGAACTCTTCTCAAATCTCACTTTTTTTTACAACATCTTTTCTTCTTCTCCTTCTCCTCTACCTATTTTTCTATATCTAACATAATACTCTAACTATATCTATAATCTTAAATTTTATTTTAGATGGTTAATTAACTAACAACTAATTAACACCTAATTAATCAAGGGTATATTAGATATTATGAAAATACCATGTATTAGGGGTTTTTAGAATTACTTCAAAATGATCTTATTTTGTTTTACATGGTATCTCCAAATTTATGAGATATCCCCTAATTAAACGTTCAAATATAACCCACTCAAACATGATGGTGACTTATCATCTACCTGTGACCTATCCAAAATTTGCCTCACATTGCACCATGACCGGAAAATGTATGCCACGAGGTGAATTTCACGATCATGTAAACTCACGGTAAAGTACGAGGAACACATTTTTCTGGGATACTACGTGAAATACAAATCGGTAGAATGCCGGCAACTCCCGACCTGCCTGAGAATGATTAAATTACCGAGCTTCGAACTCGTCTTCAAGCCCATAAAACCCCACATTCAGCCCATCTGGGTTAAACCTTACCGTATGTGAGTCCAAATTTGAGGTATTTAGAGTAAAAACAAATTATCCCTTAAACCTCATAAATAAGCCTCTATATAAAATACCTGTGGGATAAAAATGTTAACTGTTTAGACCATTTTCATTAGAAAAAATATCGTTAAGAACCTAAAAGAATATCAAGAATTAGAAAAAGAAAGAATTTTTGAAACTTTATATAACACTTCAATAACAAAAATTTGGTTCATTTCCAACCGTAATCATGATATTTATTTTACTGGTTCAAACAATCTGGTTGGTGCATCATTATTTTGTGAAAGTAAGATTTGTCTTTTTATCTCTGCGGTCTATTTTAGTATCAAGTAGAAATGATAATATTTTCATTAGTTTACTCCGATATCTCACTGTTTTTCTCTAAACTTTAAATCAAACATTTTCTCTGCACTTCTTCTCTCTGTAAAAATTCATTTTATAATCTTGAGACAACTCTGATACATGAACATTACATGGAAATATAATGAACTTGTGAAACTAAAATGAAAGGCAATTTATCAGGTGATCATCTGACTCACGATTACAAGGTGCTCAGGAGAGGAACTACATTATAGCTTCCCCTGGCGTAAAAGCCCAAAAACGTTTTTTTCTATCAACTTCATCTAATTTACACTCAATCGTCAACTTCATTCTAATTTACACTCAATCGTCAACAGAGTTAAAACACATAGATAGATGCCTTATATTTTATGCCAGGAACCCCTGAAACTTCTAACTGTTTCTTTGCATCAATCTGCCAGAACCAGGCGTTCTACTATTAGACTCTGAACCTGATTTAATCTGTTTAGTGCTACAACCAGGCGATCTGCTATGGCTGCTATTGGACTCTGATCTTGACTTGATCTGTTTATTACTCCCAGAGCCAGCTGATTTACTATTAGACTCTGACGCTGTGCGAGATGACCCAAATACTCCAAGAGCTTCTAAGAAGAACGTCTTGTTGGGAACAATACCATCTTTATCCATGCGCTTTAGCAACTTATCTATAAGTTCCTTTATATTGGCTTTTGTGTATGCTTTATAAAGAAGTTTATATGTCGAAGCCTGTGGAAGTAAGCCATTACTACACACATTATCCAAAAGAAGATCCGCTTCTGTGGGCAAGCCATTCATACAGTAGGCATCAAGCATGGCATTAAGAGTTGAAACTGGAACTTCCTTCCCAGAGTCCACCATACTGTTGAATATATCTCTAGCCCTTGAAACACAATCACAATATCCATAAGTGGTTATCAAACTCTCGTACGTGACAAAGCTTGGCGTATAACCCATATCAGTCATCTTTTGAAACATTGTTTCTGCCTTCTCTCGAAGTCTCGCCTTCCCATAGTTTGTAATCATTGAATTGAATGTAGGCAATGTAGGTTTCTCCTTGGACCGTAGCAAGCTCTTGAAAACTTGTTCCATCTTATCAAAAGACTGCCGTCTCCCATACGCATCGATCAGCAAATTAAAGGTAATAATATCTGGTTTAGTTTGATTACTTTTCATACGGGAGAGTACATCTTCCATTTCTCTGATCATTTTGTTTTTTCCATATGCATCCATCACACCGTTGTAAGTATAAGTGTCTGGGGAAACAATACCCTCCTCTAGTTCTTTGAACAACGCATTTACTTGATCGACATTACGGGCTTGGGCGAAAGCTCTCAAAAGAATGTTGTATGTAACATTATTTGGATTACATCTTTCTATTCCCTTCATCTTCTCAAAGTATCCAAGGGCTTTGGCCAAAGCTTTAGGTTTATCTTTGGAGTGAAGGTGAGCTGTTATGAGTGCATTGTATACAGAAGTGTCAGGGCGGCAACCACTATTACGCATCTCTGAGAAAAGCCACATTGCCATTCTCGTTTGGCCTTTCTTTCCCATCACAGATATCAACTTTGAATAAACACCATTATCTGCAACATACCACCGCTGCTTCTGCATCCACCTGAAAACCTAAACGTGAAAATGGAACATTTAGTCAATCAAGCTAAGCTAGTTGTAAAATATGTACATACTACGAAAGACCCAGTAAAGGTAATCTAGAAGATAAAATGGCAAAACGTCATATTGTTTAAAGCTCATAACCCAGAACCAAAAGAGACATTTGCTGAGACAACATAAATCAACTCAACTATTTCCTTACAACTTCACTTACAGCAGCTGCAGGATCAGCATTACAGTACTATACTATTCCATGGAGCCATTCATTTTCCACCTTATGCAGGTCACCCTTCCCAACAATTACATTGGGTCAAATTTCTAACATCATCAAAGTGTGCTTGAGAGTTTCAAGTTTTAGCTCATTGTAACACTAACAGCTCAAATTTCAACCAATCTTTTCCGCAAGAGTTTAAAAATGTTGTTATTCATTGCAATCGCAATGATAATGATATCAGAAACAAAAGAGAATATTGGATCATTTCAATCAAAGGGACAACAGGTGGATGTAAGCAGAGTGTAAGAATAAATTGAGTGGAGATAACTAGTCTACCATTAAAAAAGTTCCCCTTTCTTGATTTTGAATGGCAGAAGAAACCCATCATCAATAAGAAATCTAAAACCCTAATTCATGATTCAATGCCTACTAAAAATCACAATTCCCCAATTAGTTACCCCTAAAATTAAATAAAAATTGAAACTTCAGTGAGGAGGAAAATCAAACCTCAAGGCATTGAAGCCATTCATCCTTCTTTCCAAGTTCTTCAAAGAGAAGAAAGCAATGTTCAGTTCTAACAATCTTAACATACTTATTCAACGTAGAAATCAAAGGTTTTTGGTCATTAAAATTTCTCAAAAGAAGATAAACTAATTCCTGAGACTCTGATTTTTCACTCACTGAACCTGTTTTTCTCTTTGGTTTAGCAGATACACAACTGATTCTAACAAAGGGTTTCCTTATTAACCCTTGAAGAGATGGGGGTGTTGAACTAAAATCACTAGTGGTGGATTTTTTAAGTGAAAATGTAGATGTCGTTACAGTGGAAATTTGAAGTGATGAGGTTGATATACATGAAGGCATTGGGAAATTAAGATGGGGGATTATTTGTAGGTTTTTGAGGTGAGGGTTTTAGAAATGAGAGGTTGAATTGTTAGGTAAGGATCTGAGTGAGAAATTTGAGCATTTTCATTCTCATTCTTCACAGAGAGTAATAGGGGAGAAGAGGGGCGGGGGTGTGGTTAAGGTTAAAAGAGTAACAGGGTAGAACAGTGGCTGGGGTGGTTAAAATGCGCCGCATAATAAAATAAAAAAAAATAAACCTGACGTGAATCGAACACGCAACCTTCTGATCTGGAGTCAGACGCGCTACCATTGCGCCACAGATCCAATTTTGTTTAATCAACAAGATTTTATATTCAAGGACATAAACTTTTGCTTAAAGTTTAACAGGAATGTGTAATCGTGTTTTACTGAATTAATTATTTTTAGTTTGGTGGAAGTTGTAGGATTTCAAACTCAATTAAAATGATACTAGTGATCTGAGTTTGAAACTCGTCGGCACTGAAATTAAGTCGGCACTGAAATCAAGCTGAATGATAAAAACAAAACAACTATTGATTGAATTCCGGTATATGTGGAACAACAAATGCACCCGGCTGGCTATTCAAGTTATTTGAATCGAAGTTTATACCCATTTGATTGGTGAAATTGGCGGATTTAAATGTTCTGCTCACCCCTATATTCTTTATATATATATATTAATTGAAATACTTAATATTATTTGTTACGATATAATACTATTTAGAATGAGTGAATCGACTTGAAATCAACTGAAATTATATTTCTAAGTCCATCACTGCACTAGGAGATCGACAAATTGAACAAGTTCGTCCAATGTTAGATACTCGGAAGCGTCAAGAAAGCTTTAGTTGGAAGAACATAGTGCAGAGAGTTAACATTTGGTGGTTAATAATAAATTAAAGGTGCTATCGTAACTTCTAAAATGGGATCGATCGATGCTTTGGTCGCGAGATAGAGTGATTAATTGCTGCTGTATTCTATTTTTCACATTATGAATTTTCCCTTTGGTTTTTCATGATCGAATCATTGACATTTGACAGTAAGTTAGACATCAATATGTGAATATTCCTGCTAATATATGCAAAACTCTTGCATAACTAAACCCCAAAACTCCTGCAAAACTAAACCCATGTACATAACACAAAATATATGCCTTCCGGAATGACAATATTCAGAGTATGTCGATGACTACGACAAAAGAGCAATGTCCATCAATCAATCTATTTTGTGTTTCTCATAACAAAAATCCAAAACTGTGGTGTCCCCAATCGTACGGTACATGTCTTATGATTTCGATCTGACTGATCAGTTGGAAGGGACGTGATAGTATCTTCCTTTACACATGCAACGGTAGACAACAGGGCAAGACTCGGTAGAGGCACATCGAAAGCTCACCATCACTCTTTTGCATGGAAAGCATGGCCCACAGGCATGAGAACAGTCCGGTAAACTTGAACCTCCGGTAGGGTACATTTCCATTCCTTGTTCTTCCTTCTTATTAACTCCTACTTTCTGCAAAAGTTGTAGCCAATTATTAGTTGTTCATACTTCAAAGGGCATCATATATGGATTGTTCTTTGTCTTTGGACATAAGATTTTAGCCCACAAATTGCAGATTTTGGGACAAATTAGATTATGAGAAGGACAAACCTTGGGGATAATATAAGATCGATCTCCTCTGTCTACTTCACCATTACTCGATCTCACTGTCATGTCTTGATAATATTATTTAAGCAGGGAAAAAAAACTTTAGTCCAAAGAAGAACTCAAGAAATCAACTAATTGATCTTAGTTAAAGGTAGACACTACCGTTAATTTTTCAGGTAATATACTTACCGTGCGTTAAACGAAGACCTCCGCCGACGGCAAAAACCGAAAAGAATATCGTCGCAAGAAGTACAATATACGATCCAAATAAGATGCCGTATTTCATTTTTCTTCTAACAATTTCTAATGAACAAAACCCCCAAGTTTATTGAGATCGATAAATTCAAGAGATGGAGGAGAGTATTACTAGAGCAAAAACTAAAATAGATCAGCTGGAAAAGTATATCACACAGATCCGTTGGTATGAATTTAAGATGCATATCTAGCTCACCATATATATTTATAGCGAGGTATGCATTAAATGAAGGACAAAGGTCTTTATGGCACACTTCACATGCAACATGAGATTCTGCATGAGAGACCAGTTAGCTATCACTAGTTTCTTGATGAAAAAAAGTTCACATGATTTCGTGAAGTCATTCAATCCGTTACAATCAAAAGAAAGACAAGTAGGCAAGGTCTGGTCAAGTCAAGTCAAGTCGAGTCACAGTGTCATTTTGGTTGTTGGGTGAGTAAAAAAACAAAACAACTTCGTGAAATTGTTAGGTTGGGAGAGTAAAATTTGAAGAAGATAATTCACGTGTATAGACACGAACATTTATGATATGCATCATACACAAATTAATATATTTGTCTTTGAATGGAATTTAAAGGGCAACTGCCATAAGCGTGAGTATATTCTGACATCTCATTAGACATGTTGCTGTCCTTGACTAGACACGTACACTTATTCCGGCTGATTGCAACTTATTGAAAGCATACATCCTCGTGTTGCATCTAATTCAGGTGCAAACATATTGTCGTAAATTAGTTATGTATAACTAGTTATTTCGTCAGGGTATGTGTGCGGCTTGACTCAATACTAAATCCTAGATGTGTGGTTATTATGTTATTCCCAAAACCCAAAATTAGTTTGAATATACTAAAAAGGAATTTATGGTTCCATAAAAAAATTAAAAAGAAAAAAATAATACTATTCAATTAGAAAGGATGGAATTGTTATTAGTCATGGTTTTGGGAAAACCCCGGAATATGGATCTGGGTAACATGGCTAAATGAATATATTGGCCTTTCAATGTTCTCATTGAAAATGGATTTACTTAGATGATTGGTTGACAAATCTCAATGACAATATTAATATTAATAATACAGGTTATTAACTTTTTTTTTTCTTTCTTTCATATTTTTTGCACTGCCAACTAACAAATTTCAGTTTTTTTGAAATGCAGATGTACTGTGAAAGTTGCAGGCTATATCTCAATGATAATGCTAGTATAGATGTACTTCAGTCCAATGCTAGTACAAATTTCAGTTCCATTGTGTTTTCTTTTGCTGTAAGAACAATAAGACATATAACTTATAAACTGTGAACATTTGTGTGTGTTTTCTATGTGTTTGAACTGAATTATGAACTGAAAATGCTTATATGAACAGAAGTTTGAACTGAAGTTTGAATTGATTTTTTTTTCCTGTTAGATATCGAAAATTATCGGAAAAATATTCTATATTTGATAACCTTATCGTAACGGAATCGGAATTGATTTTTAAAATTCCGTTGGAAATTATCGAATATCCGATATCCGATAAGCCTTATCGTAACAGAACCAGTTGAACCAGTTTCTGTTTCAATAAGTTATGTTGACAGTCCTAATTATGAGATTTCCTGCAACTACATGAATAAAATTTTATGTGATTTTGGTCATTCAATTGTTATCTTTGATCAGAGTATATAATTACAAACAGTAAAAACTAAAAGGATTATGACAGAGGGTTATTTAATTGAATCTACATTAATGAATTCTAGCGTAAACAAGTGGACTTGAATGTTCTGGGATATTGGAGAACACTAAAAACCGTGTGAATAAGAGGTCAATCTCTCCTGCAATTCACGGGTGAACTCAGGGTTAAGTGATCCAGAACATAAACTTTGGGTTCTAATATGAACCAGTGAAAGGTATATATCAAAACCTTCTTTATTAACAAGAGTTTACTAAAATAAAATAAAATAAAAATTTCTTAAGTAATTCACCATTTTTTTTTTATTTAAATCACTCATGAGTATTAGTTCTTATGTAGTGAAAATTAAATATATTAGTACTGATTGTGAATTAGTTAAATAAAATAATTTATCAACCAGCACATCTATCAGAATGCTCGAGTTTTACTTTTTCAATTTTACTGGTATGAAGTATGGACTTTTCAAGTCTACCGTAAATTTCAACAGGATTACATATTCTATTGGGACGACATTTAGAAGCCCACTTAGAAGTCCAAAAACGACTTCATTTTGGAGCATAAGTAATTAAGTTGAACGATATTCTGGGACTAGCCCAATTTTTAGGAGTAAATCATTATGAAGTAAAAATGAAAACTCTTTATCGTATACAAGGCTGTTTGGTAACCATTATTATAATGAATTATAAATCCATAATTAATTATTCAGTCTATAATCTATTATATAAGTGTTTGTTAAATTTATAATAACTGATTATTTTAATTATAATTAAAAAAATAATAATGGACTAATTTTTTTTCCTTAGATCATCATTCTTTCCGCTCCTCTTCAAGAGCATTTTTCTAAGATAATCTTCAAAAAATATGTTTGTTAAAATTTATTGAAAAAATAATTAATAGCATACATTTTTCCATTTATGATTATCTACAATCATAAATGATAATCATAATTTTTACCAAACAATAATATTGACTGCTATATCTTTATATTTTGTCCCAAATGTAATGCTTTAAAAAAAGTTCTTTATGTTATTTTTTATTTTTTTCTTATTTTTTTCTATTTTATTTATGAGTTTGGTTCGGCTAGATTTTTTATTTTTTCAGCCGAACTGGTTAAGGTTTGGCTAGGGAAAAGAAAAAACTCAACCGAACTTTTAATACCACAAATGAAAATATCGGTACGACTCTCAAGTTAATAGTCAGTTTGGGTATGTAACTGATAATTCACTTTTTTATATTCAATAAATAATTTCCTCAAAATAAAAAAAGCGTGAGTGTACTTTCACTTTCTTATTAGACATGCTGCTTTCCTTGGCTTGACACGTACACTTTTTACGGCTGATTCTTACTTATTAAAAGCATACATCCTCGTGCTTGTGCTGCATTTAATTCAGGTGCAACAAATGAATGCCATACTGTCTATTTTCCGTAAGCAATATAGTTTAAAACGGTGAAAAGCCCTTCCTCTATTATCCTCCATAAGAACATCAGCCAAAAAATGAGGAGGTAAGTACATCCATTCTTCAGTGAGATCGGCTATGATTGAATAAAAAACTAGTTTCGTGTATCGTATTGTTATCGGTTAATGAGATAAACTCCTAGTTTAGATAGACATAAACATGGCTAAATATATATACATTGGCCTCTCATTCGAAATGAGTGTGCAAGTGCACCAGCTAAGGACAGGAAATATCCACATGCAGATTTAGAATTCCATGACCAAGTTCTGTGGCAAGTGATCAATCCTGATAAAAGTTCTGTGGATTTTAATGGGAAAATAACACAACATAGAAAAGTTGAAATTGCTATTTTGCTTCACATAACACCCATGAAAATTACAAATAAATATTTAAGTGTGCTATTTTTTCTCAATAGATCTAAAGTAGAAAGTTTTAAGCTTCTTGTTCAGAGCATATAGGGTAAATTGGATGGCTGGACAGAAAAACTTATATCTCAAGCAGGGAGAGCCATCCAAATTCAGTCTATTTTAAATTTTGTTGCTCTTTATCAAATGTCATGCTTTCCTTTGCTTGTTGATATTATAAAACAACTTAATTCTTTATAAAGAAGCTATTGGTGGGGGCATAAACCACGTAAGAAAGGTTTGAATTCAAAAGCCTTGAAATCAGATGCCCTGTAAGAAAGGTTTGAATTCAAAAGCCTGGAAATCAGATGTCCTGTGGGTAAAAGTAATGAAAGTTAAATATTCTAGTAAACATTCTCCTCTGCATTATATTATGAAAAAGAAATCCTCATGGATCTGGAAGGGAATTACCAAGGGCATTGCGCTAATTAAAAAGCATCATATATGGGAAACAAGTGATGGGCACAATGTAAGTATTTGGTCTGATAATTGGATTGAATCCAACTCTCCGTCATTGATAAGACCTACTGATCATCATTTACAATATTATAATTGTGTCTCTCAACTCATAGATCCATATTATCAAGATTGGGATCTTTCTGCTATTGTTGAATTGTTCACACCTGAATAGATTGATAAAATTAAATAGATTATAATCCCTAGGTATGGACAAGATAGTATTAGATGGGCCTTAACAACTTCAGGTAATTTTACTATCAAATCTTCTTACAATGCTCTTAAAGCTGATCAATATATCTGTATAAAGCAGGAACAAAAGCATTGGTTAAGACTATGCACATGAAAAATTTACCAAAGTTTAAAATATTCATCCTGAAGTGTCTGCATAACATGTTGCCTCTGAAATCTTATTTCCATAGATTTGGTATTGTCCCTGATGATCTATGTCCCATGTGCAGCTCAACTACGGAATCTTTTGATCACTTATTTCTTTGCTTGTTCTTTCGCTAGAGCCATTTGGTTTGCTCTATGCCCGAAAATTTTCTCTGTAATAGATACTTATACTTCTCTTAGAGCTTGGATAATGTATTGGTTTTCTATAAAACCATCTAGGTTCTTTCTAAAGCTCAAAATTTATATGTGGCAATTTTCTGACATATTTGGAAAACAAGGTGCAAAGTTTGTTTTGATCATTTTACTCATGATCCCATTTCTGCAGTTCATCAAATAAAAGTTTATTTGGATGCTAAGAATCAAACTCAGTCACTATATAAAATATTGAACATTAATGTATCCTCATAGGACCCAAAGATTCCAAACCATGTTCTTACTCCTTCTCTGCTAAATACTTATTCAGATTGTATAATAATATTTGTTAATGCTTCTGTTGGTCTAAAATTAAGAAATTGCAGGTTGTGGCATCATCTATTATGAACTAGATGGAAGATTTGCAGCCGCAAGATGCTGGACCACCACTGCAGGATCAGTAATTGAAGCAGAAGGACATGCCTTGCTTTCAGCTATAGATTGGTCCGATGAACTACAGAAAGAAAATGTTGTTTTCATTACGGATAATCTATCCTTAGCCAATGCATTAAATTAAGTTTTTTGTAATACCAGTTGGAAGTTATCATCTTATATCCAAGACTGCAAGATTGGTCTCTTAGCATTTTCAGTTTCTCTTTGTAAATATGTCCATCGGAATCTTAATGAAGATGCTCACGCAACGGAAGATCCTGAATTTTAGACTACACTAAAAATATTATTTTAAACGAAGGTATTCATGCTTGGATGACAGCATAATGCTTTAGCAAAACTAGCTAGGAAAACAAATGTCCAACAACAATGGTTATCTCGGCCTCCAACTTGTATAACTGGGAAACTATTCCCCTTTTATAAGTTCCAGTGTGTGTTAATAAAGTTTGTTACTTTCAAAAAAAGAATTCCATGTCCAACAATTTACTTGTGAAGGGCGACCATCAAATTCTGATTGTTCATGATGAAATCTGAGATGATGAGTTTTGCGTTATACAAGCACTTGCGTTATCTTTGAGCAATCACTACTACAATCAGAATTTGACGATCTATAAATAGTTTTGTTTATGCACTAGTAGCATAATTTTGTAAAGTTATTTGATTGTTATCTTTGAACATAATTTATAGTTTATAAGTGCAAATAGTTGAAAATTGAAAAGGGTGCCATTGTTTGTGGGGAAAAATTAATTGAGGGCTAATTTAGGAAAAGTAGGGTGAACAGGTGATAATTCGTCAATCCTTAAACATTTGTACTGTTGAAGTACTTTGTTTAGATTCGAGAGATCTATCTGTACAATCCTGGCCTAAACGAAGCAATGGTCGTTATAGTCTTACTTCAGTTACAAAAGAGTAGGAGAAGGTTGAGTCTTAGGTAGGGAAGAGAGAGAAGGTTGAGGTCAGAGTATCAGACTCTTTGGGATGTAGTAGGTGTGAATAGCTATGAACAATTCTTTGTGTGAGAAGATGATATGACCGAGTTGTTCGACTTGAATTGTTCAATTTAGACTTGTTTAGTTGTGTCTTCTTTTTTGTTTAAAAGATTGAGAATCTATTTATATCATAGCTATTGTAACCATTTGACCTCTTCTTTGTAAGAAAGTTTCAATGGTTGAGTAGTGGCGAAGTGGATAAGGTAGAGAAGGTGTTGACAACTTCTCTCCATTTCAATTGACGTTGAATAGTTGGTTACTCAACTTACCAGTCCTTTACTGAACTGTTGATCGAACTTTCCAGAGTTTCTATTTAGTGGGTATGCTTGCACCACATGTCGTAGACTGTCAGACCAATACCCTAGTGAATATCCCCCAATTTGTGACATTTGATGTCTCGTGTAAATTTTGTAGTATTAAGTATTACTAATATTATTAATTCGAATGAGACTCACTTAGTCTTTTGATTAAAAACTTGTCTTGCTAGACTAGCTTAATGAGTCTTGACAGACTAAGATAAAATAAAATATGTAGTTATTTTATTTATGAGGAACAATATGTTCAACTAGGTCAATTTGCATTGGCATGCTTATTTTTATAAAAATAAATGTATGAATATGTGTGAGGCCACATACAAAAATATATGTGTGAGAGGCCTCATATAAAAATATATAAACGTGAGAGGCCACATATGTGAATGAAACTAGTGTAGCTTTTGATGAGCAAATTAGGGTTTTGAAGCTTATACGCCAAGAAGCACAAGTTCAGGGTAAAATAGTCAAACCGTATCTAAGACATTCACGTTAAAAAGAAAAGAAAAACGCTAAGTTTTTGGCCAAGAGGAAAGAAGCTCACGCTTTTTACTCTTTGTATGAAGCCTCACACGTTGAGGTTAAAAGACGTCTGCGTTTTTTTCTTCTTTTTGTACTCAGCCTCATACGTTGAGGTTCAAGAAGTATGTATTTTTTGCTCTTTGTACTCAGCCTCACACGTTGAGGGTCAAGACGTCTGCGTTTTTTTGTCTTTGTACTCAGCCCCACACATTGAGGGTAAAAGAGTAAAACTTCAAAGACAAGAAGCAAGACGTCCAGGCCTTCTACTCTTTTTATGAAGCCTCACACGTTGAGGGTAAAAGAGTAAAATACCAAATTTGGAAGAAAAAATAGGACGTCCACGCTTGGCCTTTGAGTAAAAAAACGTATTTTTGAATTAGGGTTAGGAAGGAAAACGCATGAGTTAGCAAGGCGCACACGTTAGGAATTAGGGTTAGGAGAGCTTTCCTTTTTCAAATTAGGGTTTGAAAGCATTTTTGACACACTTATAAGTGTTGCAAATCCTAGTTTTAAGCGTTTCAAAACCAAAATTGAATTCTTTTCACTTTTTCACATTAATTTTCTCTTTAAGCAAAGATTAATGTGACTGAGTTTGAGTTGTTAGCTAGTAGAAGCTATGAAATTGTGTCTGACATAATTTTTAACTTTGAATCTAAGCACACCTGTGGTATTTCAATCGAATAGATTCATATATAAAGTTATATAGGTGTTTTAGTAGGTTAATATTGCTAAGGTGAGTGTAAATATCAACATGGATAATTTTTGGGAATTCAGTTGTGGAATGTAACACCAAAATAATACTCAAATTGCTCTATACTAGTGGGCAATCCATCTAGGATCTTGTGATTTTATGTAAAAATCATAAAACATCTGAGAATGTTATGTAAACACCAGTGTGGTTCTGATGATTTTGTATAGTAATGAATGTTGGTTCAATTTATTAATTATGATCATATATGTAGTTGGACATAAATATAGAGAGAATACATGGATGAGCACATGATAGAGGGCAGGGATAAGCGCCGTCCTAAGAATTCTTTTGCAGAACTTTAAAGTTTAGTATTTTCTCAGACCCAAGTCTTGAGAGGTAATTTACTATTTTATCCTTGTCGAAAACCCACCATCTACAATCATATAGAGGGTTGTGAAATTGTATCTGTAACAGTGAACTATAATGTAAACAAGTGGATATCAATGGTTTGGGATATTGCAGAAAGGGTTGTGAGTTTTTACTCTCAAATCCTTATACTCCAAGTTGGTGTCTGAAATGGGCATAAATGACTTCCCTTTTGCTTTTATTTGGAAGTCTGCAATTCCTCCAAAAGTATGTTTCTTGTTATGGTGCTTGATTCATGGTAAGATGAACTCTATTTATATGCTACATCGTAAGGGTGTTATGCTATATAATTTATATGTGCTTTGTGGTAACGATATTGAGCCTCAATTAAGATCATATTTTTCTACACTGCAAAATTGCACACAAGGTATGGTCTCTGATTTTTCTAGGTAGTTGTTGGGAATGGGTTGTTCCTAGTTCTATGGGAATGTTAGATCATGGTTGGCATCACTCACACTTCTCTATTTCAGGAAATTTCATTTGGGATCTTATTCCAGCTGCAGTTGTTTTACTCTTTGGAAAGAAAATAATTGTCGTATCTTTGAGCAAAAGCATAGCTTCGAAACGGAACTGGACCTTAGTATTGAAATTAAATCTTTAGTTTTATCTTGGGTAGCAGCGACAGGGAATAGAGTGCACTTGAACTTTGCAAGTTCAGTCCTCAATAATTGGGAGGCAACTTTTACGTAATTTTTTTTTTCTTTTTTCTCTCTACTTCTGGTAGAACCCTGTACATTCTTTTAATCTAATATATCTTCTCTTTCGATCTATAGAAAAAAAAGCTTCAAAGTCAGACAATACCAAAACCTTACCAAAAGATCCACACTTAAATATGAAGGACATAACTATTTATAGAGTGACTCCCTGTATTATGTTTGATGGTTTATTTTTTTCTTGAGGTACATGATCATTCATCACTTCTTTTATGTTATTATTGCTAGTTGAGGTATACTCAGTTTGTGAAAATCGGAAAAATTATACTTCCTCTGTTTCTAGAAAAGAATTATTCACTTTTTCAATTTAATCTGTAAAATAAAAAAAATGATAATAATATTTTTCTAGAAACGAAGGTAGTAGTATAATTGTATATACCCAAAAAGATTAATGAAAATATTTGTAGCAATGTACAAAGTCATGCAGTGCAAATTTGAGTCTTGCCGTGCAGAGTGAATTTTTGAAGAAAAGTTCAGTAATGTAAAATACTGTCTTTTATAATGTTGAAGTTCTATCATACACACATCTGGAAGCATACAGTTTACCTGAAATCTTCCTTAAACACAAGCTTTTACAAGCACCGTTTAATGAGATAAACTCCTAGTTTTAGGGTTGTCAATGGGTCTGGGTCCTTCCGGATACCATAGGACCCGGACCTTAATATTTTAGTCGGTTTCGGGTCCTAACGGTTTCGGGTCCGATTTTTGTTTCTATGGATCCAGAATCGGACCCTATTAAAACAGCGGGTAATTATTGGGTCCGGGTAATTAACAGTTTCAAAAAAAGACCCATTTTAATAAGCATACATAGTTAGAAGAAATACACAGACAACTGCCACATGGATCCCTCCGATAGTTATTCTTCATTCTCTACAATTATACAGAATTTGACATTTTGATGCTTCAAAACGTGTATTTTTTAGATTCCAGTATTTCACATACTCATTTCTTTTGGCTCAGAACATTCCTCCAATGATACTCTCTTTCTTATGTTACTCCCCACTGGTCAAACTCTCCACTCTTTAAGATGTAGAGTCAGAAAGGCCAAAGTACTCAAAAGGATATTAGATTCAATCTAAATGCTAAGTTACCAGCTTTTGAAGTATTAATGTCCAGTGGTTCAACATTTAAAAGTTTCATTCAATTACTGCTATTACAGGAGAACAAATGCTTATATTATTATTGTGTTACGAAGAAGTATAGTTTAAGTTATGCATGCATGTTTATGATGCATCTGGCTATTCAGCAGACTTATGCAGATTTGGTGGTGATGTACTGCTATGCTTGTTGTGATCGGAAAAAAAGATGGGTTTCAAATGATTGAGTGAGCAAGTGAAATAAAGTCACTGAAGTGAAGAAGTCTTTTCTTCTCTCATCAGAAATGAAGTGAATCAGATTTAATTTTTCTATATATATGACCTAATTTTGCTATCTAATTTTACAAAATTAACTCTCTATAAATTACCCGATTACCCATGGATACCCGTCGGGTAGGACCTGGATGAAACATTTATTATCGGGTGTAATCAGGTCATACCCGTTAAAGTCCAAAATCACTAATGGGTCCAGTTTTAGGACCCGAACCTGATTCATCCGATTCCGGGACGGGTCCAGATATTCGGGTACCCATTGACATCCCTACTTAATTAGATAGGCATAACATAGCTAAATAAATATATTGCCATTTCATTCAAAATGAGGTGCAAACAGGGGTTGAGCTACATGGAAGGATGAGTGTGTAATTAGTCACCTAGCTTAGCTGGCTCCCAAGCCCAATTTTAATTATTTTAGCCGTTTTAGTCAATTTACACTCCTTAAATATACGGACATTTATAATTTATCTATCCATTTCTCAAAACCTGTCTTTGTCTCTGGATGCAATTGCAACAGCTAACTAAGGATGGGAAACATTCACATGCAAATTTTAAGTTCGATTACCATAACTTACTTGTGATGTGAGACCATGAAATTCTGATTTTGCATGAGATTGAGATGTTTTATTCATGAGCATGGGTTTTGTGTTATAAAATTTTGTCAATAAGTCCCTTTCATTTATGCAGTACTTAAATAATTTTATGTAACTGTTCCAGTCAGTTGATAGTTATCTTTGAACATAATATACCATCCAAATAGTTAAAACTTAAAAGGGTGCGATCGAGAGTTGTGTAAATGTATCTGTATTGGTGAATTCTAAAGTGAACATGTGGATATGAATGTTTTGGGATATCAGAGAAAACTAAAGCCTCGTCTGAAGAGCAGGTCAATTTCTGTAGCAGTTTAACAGGTGAACCCGAGGTAAAGAAAATTAAACACAAACCTTGAATACTAAAGATTAGAGGGTGCTGCCACAATTATACATCTTTTATTTTATTTTTACTTGGAAAAATAGGATTTTTAGCAAAAGTATTCTACTTCCACTTCTCCTATAATAAGATACACCATATTCTCAAGTTGCATAGTCTCAATATGACATTTATCCGTGTCACTGTCGAGGTTGCAACTCGTAAAAATATTTGTTTGTAGGATGACATATTTATGAAATAGCAATATGCATGTAAAGGACCGTTTGAGATTAAAAAAACCATTAGAAATATCATTTATCTCTAGACAAAATATTCTAACTGTTGAAATGAAGAAGATAAAGAAGTAAAATAGTGCTCCTCTCGGAGCAAAGGTAGTGTTGCATTAGGTGATAGGACATTCGAACATCCTCAAGCATAGTGTGAGTACCATTATTCCCATCAAGACAGCAACATCAAGACCGCACCATTCAAATCATACTCATTCAAATGATTCCCGCTCAAACTATTCCCACAGCACAACTTAAAGTTCATACCGCAACACCATTAGAAGTTCTCAAATGGGACCGCACTCACAAGCCCATATAGTCCGCACTACATCAGATGAAAATTCATTCTCACACCCAAATGAAAATCAAGAAGACTTGATCTGTGAGAGAAGTTCTTGTCAAGAATGGCTTAGTTTTCATTCCAGCCCACTTGAAGCCTTATGCAACTGATCATTCCCGCAGCCATATCAACAGCTCAAGCCCGCAATGCTGCTGTGTACTAAAGCCCGCAAAACTGCTGTGTACTCAAGCCCGCAACACCAGACAAGCCCAGAAGCGCAAGCCCACAACACCACTTGCCCGCACCACCTTTTCAAGTGATAGTGCCCGCACCAAAATTGGATTGAGGTCATTTGAGGATAAGATCAACAGTTACACATGGCAAGTCATCATCGACACGTGACGGACTTCTTCAACACATGGCGAAATGTGATGTATCTTCATCGACACGTAACAGACTTTATTGACATGTGGCAAAGAGGTATTTTTGGTAAATGTCATTCCTATTACCCCTTTAAATACAATTTTTGTGTGTGAGAGAGGGGGACTTTTGGCCTGGTTCTTCTTCTGTAAGGGGTAGAATTGGGAACTTCATTTCTTCTGTAACTCAGAAAATCAATAAGAACTTCCAACTTTCATTACCCGTGGATGTAGGCAAATCACTGCCGAACCACGTTAAATCAGTGTGTAATGTTTTCAGTTACGTTTTTGGTTTCATCTTAACTTCTATATTTTACCCATTAAATTTCCCATCAAAATGATTTTTCATCAAAATGCTCAATTTTGGTTCTCTGTATCTTTCCCAATGTTAAATTTTGGTCGTGGTGATCATGAAATTGGTCGCTACACATAGAGTCTACCGAAATTCTTCCTCCAACACAAGCTTTTGTAAATACCATTTTCGCTTTTTGGTTCCATAAATAAATCAAATATCTTTGTAAGTGGTTGCTTGTAATTCTCACACCTCCCTCCTACATGCAATATAACTTAGTTAAATAGGGAAATTTATAATATCTATAAGAGCAGGGACTATGGAATAGAATATTTTAACTTTTTTTTAAAATGAAATAAAAAGGAACGGATTGGATGTTTTGACCTCTATAGGAAATAGAACACACTATACGACATATTTCATAATAAATAAATAAAAATATCCGGTGATATTTCATAATAAATAAATAAAAATACCCGGAGATATTTCATAATAAATAAATAAAAATATCCAGTGATGAAGCCAATTTTTTTTATTGGATATCGCACATTAGTATGACTGAATAGTAAAATATGATCGCAAATTTATTACTAAATTTTAAATTTTAAAAAAAAAAATTAAAAATTGACGCTTATATTGGTTATTGCAGAATATTTAGTAACGATTATAATTGTCGAAATCATCTTTGTAACAGAAAACAATGTGATAAAACAGGGACCCACCTACCTTAATATGTGGCTTCGTCACTGAAAATACCTATGCGGTACTTAAAATGCCACTTTACAGTTTTAAAATATAAAAAAAATTTGGATTTGTAAGCCTCATAGTTAAAAATATATATACAGAAAACCAAGAATTTTGTTTTGTTTTATTTTTTTCTAAAAGGAGAAAGGGTTAAAGGAAACCCAACCAATAATAAAAAATTAAGAAAAAAGAAAACTCAACTAAAGGCGACTAACGAAAATACACTTTGTCCATAACAGCTTCTGAAACTTGTATTACCACCCATTTATAATAGATTTGTAGGCCTATAGTTTTAATATATATATATATATATATATGAAAACTTGTATTGGGTAACATTTTAATGTTACCCAACCTACTTTTTCTCTTGAGAGGCATTTAAATTACAGTTAAGTAATTGTCAGTTAAAATTTAAAGTTTACACCTCTAATTTTGCTGATCCATAAAGAGGGATCACGAATGGGTCTTGTTGGAGTTTTGCAACAATGACCAACAAAATCAGATGTATCAGGAAATATATAAACATTAAATTGAAACAACTCTAGCACAAACAACTTGATAAGGGTAGAATCATAGGTTCAACAAGTTGTACACTTAAGAATAAGTGTTGTTAGAGCAACTGCAGAGGCGCGAGTAAACTACGGACCAAAGATCAAATACCCTCTTTGGTCCGTAAATGTATACCGCAGAGGCGCGAGTGTATTTGGGTTATACTCAAGTTGGTGGGCTCATCATGAATTAGGTTGGGGTGGCTGGTAGTTTCGGGATCCCGTAGAAAATGCTTCTTTTATGCCTCGGGTAGTAGTCACGCCCAATTCCACTGTTCAAGACTAGAAATAGGAAAAAATCCGGACTAAACAGGGTTTACTCGGGCGAAGTCGTAGTGTAACGCCTAGACTTAAGCGGAGTCGTAGTGTACCGCATAGAGTGAAGCGAAATCCTAGGACAACACTCAGAAACACGGGCGGTATCTTAGGAATGCGCCTGATCAAGCGGCATACTAGAACTACGCCTGATGAAACGAAGCCTTAGAATCACGCCAAGCACCAGGCGGACCCCTAAGACACCGCCCCATCCAAGCGGTGCACTGAAGCAACACCCAATACCAGGCGGGATTCCAGGATTTCGCTTGAACGCCTGGTGTGTCGCTAGTAGCCCGCCCCACTTTGGGCGTTACTCTAGCGTACCGCCTGTTATATTTTTACCGTTGAGTTTAGTTTACCATTGAGATGTTTTCGTTGAGTTTACCGTTGCAACGGCAACGGCTATATTATGGAACTATATATGGGATATGAATCCAATTTCATTTTACCAAACTCACTCATTGCTATCTACTTTTAGTATTCGAAAATAATTAAGATCTTTTTCATTTCAGTTTTACTTTCCAAATCGATTAGAATTATGCCACCACCAAGACCACGAGGTCCAATTTTTCTACAGAGGAAGATGTAACGATGTGTAAAATTCATTTGTCAATATCTCAAGATTGTAGTATTGGTACCGATCAATCAGAAGAAAGATTATGGTCTCGCATATTAAATCAGATGAAAGAAGCCATACCTTCGATGGCACAACGCACTTGGACCTCCTTTCAGAAACGGTTTCAGGGAATAAGTAAAGATGTGTCAATTTTCTCTGCAAATGAGGCGGAAGTGGAACGTGAACACCATACTGGATGGGGTCCTGAAAATAAGGTAACTACTCAATTAATTTCGACGATTACATTATTGTTTTGAATTGTATATCCTCCACTAAATTGAATTCAAAAAATAGATTGTAGAAGTAAGGAGGCTTTTCAAGGAAGCTAATGGTGGGAAAAGTTTTAAGCATGAAGAGTGCTACATAATTATGTTAGATAATATAAAATATTCCATACGATCGATAGCTTTTTTCGATTCATCACAAGATGAGTCAGATTACGAAAGCGGTGAGGAAAACCGGGAAACACAGGAAATTTTGGTCGACAATTCCATTGGCTGTGAAGACATAGGAGATATCCCTAACACATATACCCGTCAATTGGGGAAAAAAGAGTTAAAACGACAGAAGAAAGGGAAAGCACATTGTAGTGACCAACAGGAAATGATGGAAAATATTTATAGTGAGAAACAAAACTTCAACACCAAATATACAGAACAAACAACAATGAAGATGGCGCATAGAGAATCCGAGTTTGCAGCAAAACTAACTGAGAAATCGGCAAAGTTTGCGGCAAAACAAGCTAGGAAAGAAGCGGACGAGGAATTCCGTATAATGATAATGGATGTCTCCGGGATGGATCCGGGATCAAGACAGTATTTCGAATTTAGGAAGGCAGAAATTTTGAAGAAAAGATTAAACCAACCTTAAAGGATTCTTGGAATACCTTAAACCTATGTTAAATTTCAGTCTTATTAGCATTGTCATTTTAAGTTTCAACTTTTATGAACTAATTAATTTTATTTTAAATTTCATAAATTTTTGTTTTTTAAAAACTCACATGCCTTTAACAGTATCTAACGGTATGATTTTTACATTTAAAAAAAAAATGACCGTTGTCACTCCAGTTATAAAATGGCCGTTGTTATATCCTATTCCACCACCATCACCTGCAAAGTGTCATCTTCTGCTTCAACAACACAATTCTTGAAAAAAATTCAGTCAAAACATACATAATAGAGGGTTCAAGCTCATCACCGATTACCAAGTTTTTTCTTTGTATTTCTGCTGGTCATGTTGCCATAGATTGTCCTTGGGAAGGTAGAAAATGCACACTAACCAACTGCAAGGGGTACCTGTTTCTTAGAAAAGCAAAAAAAAATGCTGGATTTCAACCTTATGTGAAGTGCAACTACTATGGAGTTTTCATCTGGTTAGATGCTTATGTAGCTTCACACCAAGGTATTCCACCACCTATTCCACCAACTTTACCAGATGATGAAAAGTGGTTACAAGAGAAGCAATTTTACTGCTACTCATGTGGGGAAGCTGATCACATGGCTTATAACTGCAAAACCAACCTCTTACCATGCACAGATCCATGTTGTGATGGTAAGATGAAGCGGCTCACTTCTAAAAAACCCGAATCTATTGGAAACAAATACTACTTATGTCAAACATGTAAGAAGGTTAAGTTTCAATAAATATATAAGCAACTGTTGGAATATGTATGAACTAAGATGTTGTCATACTATTATAACTAGGTAATAAAGAAAATAACTTTGCAACTGCATATATTGTTCACAAACTACAAGCAACTCTATCACGGTAAATTAACAAATCATATTTATAAAAAAATACTAACAAGGTTCACAACCATAAACAACAACGCTTTAAAAGTAAAAACATCTAAGTAGATAATTCATTTAGTTGGGGCGATTTTCATTCTCTTCAGAAGAAAGGGTTGCTATCTCCTTAAGCACTTGTAGAACTCCCTGTTGTTTTGCAATACTCATCAACTCCCCAGATTCAAGCGAACGGGTCACTGTCTTGACCAACACATCTGTTCGATCCCTTATAACAAACATTTGGTTATCAACCACTGGCGGTTCAACAAGTACACCACCTTCAGGTTCAATATGTATTTCATTCCAACCATTCGAACCTCTAACAACATATAGACCAGTAAAGTTCATAGTTGGTGGACCAATTCGTCCCGATCTTGTAACATTGTTCCTGTTCATCTTCAGAATCTGCGTAAATTTTACGGCTAAATAATAATTTGTTAATAGAGTTCCCATATTTCATAAACAATAATATTATTCAATTAATCAAATAATTATCCACAACCAAACTAAAATTAACAAAATACTTTTTCAATTTTTACTTAAATTCAACAAATTCTTCTAACCCTAGAATGAAACCCTAAAACACAATTCAATTCAATTATAACTTCAATTCAATTAAAATACCAAATTCCCAAATTTTCAAGACAATCGAGTCAATTCATTAAAAAATTAACCATCACCCAACTCATATTAAACAACAACTTAATCAATTCTATCTTCAATTCAACAAATGATCAACAATTTTTTGTACCCAATTTACAACATTTAAACCCTAAAAATTATCCCAATTCCATTATTACAATTTCTAATAAAACCTAAATATCTCAATTTATAATCACATGTTTAATCATTCAACATATATAACCAATTTAACTAACAAAACCTAATAAGTGATAGACACCTTTTAGTGTCTAAATTGCACCTTAATTTCTAGTGAGTTAGTATTCGATTTTGTGTCTATTACGTGTTTTTATGCTTTTGTAGGTACACTAGAAGAATAAAGATTTGTGGAAAAATTAGCTCAAAAAGTGTTCAAAGCACCCGGGAAAATGGATCAAGGCACCCACACTTTGGATTGGGGCACCCTTGGATCGGGCTGAGCTGGATCGGGTCAACCCAGCGAGCTGGATCGGGCCGAGTCACCGAGTTGACTCATCGGGAATCAACTGTCCAGATTGGCAACTCAAATTCACGTGAGAAAACAAGGTTCTGTTGCTTCCAGATTGTTCCAAACACTAATAGTTATCTCACGCAAGTTATAAACAACAAAATATCCCATGAAATCAGCTTGAAAATCATGTATTTGGCCGGAATCATGATTCGATTAAGATTGGGATTTGTGGGCAGTTCTAGAGAGTTCTATTAGGTTTAGAACTCTCTCTAGGGTTTCTACTACCTATATAAACCAAGAGAAGCCAAGAAAATCAAATACGAAAGCCTAGAAAAGAATTTAGAAATTTCCGGTGAAGCTCCGTCGACGTCCGGTCAACTGCTACTGCACCGGCCGGCTGTTCTTCATCCATCACTGCCGGAGAAGAAGACTCAGTAACATTTATAACTGTTGCTGATTTGAATTTTCCTGTTGTCTATTGCTTCAAACCCTTTGTTGCTTAAAACTCTTCTGTAACAGCTGAACCCTCTCCTGTAACGCATATAAGCGTATCAAATCAGCTGTTACAGCGTTATTCACCTTTGTAATTGATAATTTGAGCAATGAAATCAACTTTTGAGCAAGTTTTCTTCACCATGGGCTAAGTCTAATTACTGGGATGATGGATAAGGTAATTTTCTCAATTTTATGTGATTTAATTATTTTCTAATAATTATTTATAATTCTTTTATTATTAGAATTGCATAGTTTTGAATAGTAAAAACGGTTTTCTTTCAACAGTTGTGCTTTTGCTTGATGGATTATGCTTAGTTAATTAATTTTGATAGTCCATGCTTGTGATTTACCTCTGTTTGTTAGCATAACAAAACCAATTTTGGCAATTATTTGTGCTTCAATTAATTTAAAAAGAATTATCTGATTAATCACTTAGGTTGTTAGATTTACCTGATTCCTAATTCCTGGTCCTTTTAAAATTATTTAAAAATCATCCTTAGGTTATTTAGTCTTTTTCTTACTCCTGGAATTTTCTAGAATTAATTTAAATCATTATTTTCTCAAATCATTACCTTTACAAGTTCGAGTAACGAACCTCTTTTTACGACTATATAAAACCACATCAATAAGACAATGTACTCTAAATTTAATTTACAAACTTATATAACTTTCAAAAAACAAAACAAAATACCTTGATTACGTTTGGGTGTTGAAAAAAACTTGAGCGGAGTCTCAAAATGGTAGGCGGGTCTTTGGGATTTCGTTTGGGAAGCTTTAGGGTTGAAGAGGGGAGGCGGAAGAGGGTTTGGGAAAAGGGTTCGGTATTCAAAACAAAGGGTTCAGGAGAAAGAAAATAGGGTTCGCTGTAAAGAAGAAGCAAATGATAATGGGGCGGGCTGCTAGCATCTCGCTTGGAATTCCAGGCGAGGCGCTAGCACACCGCCCGTCCCATTCAACTCACACGTTTGAGTCGCACAAGCACAACTCATTCAGGCGGGATGCTAGCATTTCGCCCCATCAGGCGTGGTTCTGGGATACCGCCCGTCTCTCGAGCGTGGTCCTAGGATACCGTCCAATACCAGGCGTTACGTTAGTACTCCTCCCTATTTCGAGCGTTACGCTGGAATACCGTCCCGAGCAAGCGTTATCCTAGGATTTCACCCGTGTTTCCAAGCGCATCGCTGGGACACTGCCCAACACCAGACGCATTGCTAGAACACCGCCCGACTATATCACTGTTTTTCTTGGGCCGGACCAGAGAGTAAAAATTTTACTCTTTGGTCTTTTAGTCTACTCGCGCCATTGTGGTTGCCCTTATACCCCGAAAATGTGTCCATGATAAGACTGTCCAATATAGCTTGTATCAGCACAACACAAGCTACTCACTCTATGAACTTAGCAAGAAGTATTGGAAGAAAATAAACAAGAAAAGCGCATAAAGCGAGAAGATGAGAAATAAGATAGGATAGTAGTTGCTTATGAGATGAGTAGAAAAGAGAAAAAGAATTTCGACTAGTATTTATAGGAGAAAATAAACCAAAGAGGAAGTACGATTTCAGATTTTTTGTAAAACAAGTTTTTGGTTACTTGTAAAACAAATCAAGATAAGTGATGCTATACCCCAACAACGAAGATGTCTTCGTAATACGACTGCCCGATATCGCTTGTATCAGCACAACACAAGTTACCCACTCTCTGAACTTAGCAACATGTATTGAAACAAAATAAACAAGCAATACACATAACAAAACGAGAAGATGGGAAAATAAAACATGATAGTAGCTGCTTCTGGGATGAGTTGGAAAGTGAAAGAAAATTTCGCCTGATATTTATAGGAGAAAAGCTAGATACCAAAGAGAAAGTCTAGGTTTTCAGATTTGTTGTAAAACAAGTTTTGGATTACTTGTAAAACAAATCAAGATAAAAATAAAATATTTTTGGCAAAAAATAGATCTTGGATAACACCCACACACGTGCATAATCACAATCCAAGCCAAGCATAATCTTCTCGGTCGTGCTCACCCTCCCTAGTATATCCAATGTGAAAATCTAGTTTTAAGGAGGACACCCATCTTTAGTATAAGTAATGTGGGACTAAAGGTTCTCTTTCATTCATTCATATGAAAATGAGAAAGAATATTCAATGATAGATAGGTTCTAAGATCAATTCTAACTAAGACCATAAAAGCATCATAGTCGGCTACATGTCTTGGTAGTTTTAGAATTGGTTTGCCAGGTTGTTTAACAAAATACATTGGTAATACCCTTGCCAATCATGGTTTACAGCTAGACGGTTACAATAAGCTGATAAAAAAGTTACGTCCATTATTTGGAACCTATTTTTCAAAATGAAAATGTCAACCTTGAAATTGATATAATCCGAGATATTTTTGTTGTGGTCATCACTAATGTTATATCTTTTGTGCTAGTCTTCGCATTTGGAAAATCGAAAAGCATCCTTAAAAAAACCTGGCAATTTTGGGGCTGAAGAAAACTAATTTGGGGCTACTAATAAGACAAAATAGTATCACTAGAAAGTAATTTCCCATCACCCCTATTGATATACATGTTTTCGTGTCTTATTTGATCTCAATTTGTATATTTTTAGAACTCATTTATGTACTTATATTGTGATTTTATTGTGTTTGTAGGTATTTTTGGAGAAATAAACATTTGGGAAAAATTGGCACAAAAAGTTATAAAGGCACCCAGAAAAAATACTAAAAGCACCCCTCAGAATTGATAAAGGTACCCATGTCTTGGATTAGGGACACCCACTTATTTCAAATTCAAAAAACTAGGCGGGAAATTATTTTCTCTCTTTTCCATGAAACTGTGAAGGATTGTTACGAGTATTAAGAGGAGATTTGCAAGATTTTAAGGCAGGATTATCTTCTTGCCATATGAACAAGATGCTTATACATGATCTCTGCAAATATTTTTGTTGCAGAAATCAAACAGGGAAAAACTAGAGTTTCGGGAAAGTGGGACATTTTTCTTAATGCAAATGGTTTTGTTACCATGAAATATTCATGAGTATTTTGAAGATCAGAGCAACAAGGGGAAACAAAATCATCAAAGAAGAATCAAATCACCGAGATTTTATGTTCAAGAGAAAGAAAAAATAATATCCGATATTTTTTTTAAACCAAGGATTTGTTTGAAGATTTTCGAAGATTTGGTTGTTGTAGTATAAAAGGGGAATCGAACAGAGAGTTTTGGGGGGGTTGGCTTCGGCCAAAAAAAAAATCAGAAAAATTAGGTTCATCTCGTGAAAGAAGAAGAAGAAGAACAGACTACACTCAAGAAAAATCGTAGATACTATGGCTAATTCATTTGAAGTTTACAGCACCAAGTCGTATTTCTAATAGCTGCTCCTGCAACGTATATTTTGAATCTGTAACACTTGTTTTGTAACAGTGAATACTGCAACACTTAAAAACGTTGTAGTTTTCCTGATTTATTCTTTATTGTTTATTTTCTTATTCTCAAGCACTTTTGAGCTATGTACGTATCTTTTGAGAGTGTTTTGGGCATGATGAGATATACCCCATCACTGGGACAATGGAGGAAGCTATTTTCCGCACTTGTTTGGTAACTATATTCGATTCTTTATGACTTTTTGCACTTATTTTAATTGTTTCATGATTTTTCTTAATTGGTTGTCATTTAATTTGATGGGTCATGCTTATGTTTTGATGCTCCATGCTTAGAATTTACAATCAATATTTCAAAAATCTACTTTGACAAACAAAAAGAGTCCATAAAAGAGTTTAAATGGTTAAGAATCAATATTTGTACCACATAAATTGAAGATCGGTGGAATTCTTAGTCCCTAATTACCGACCATATTATTGTCTTGAGAGTTATTTAGTTTTGCTTTATTTAATTCATTTGCATTTCCGAAAATCCAAAAATATAAAAGTATCATCCTTGATTAGTTAATTAGAAATATTAATTTCATTATTTCCATCGCCCCTTGTGGGTTCGATCCGTATTTGCCGCTGTCTACTAGTTAGACGCCGTGCAATTACGGTCTCTATTTAGGGTATTCTAAAATCCTATCACTTATTCACATATTTTATGCAATGACTAATCTACCCTTGTTAATTAGGGTTAACGTTGAATAATTAGTTGTTAAATTTAATTATATAGTTAGTGTTAGAGAATAAGAAGAAATTGAGAAACCATTGAAACAAAACTAGGTTTTGGTGATTTAAATTGTGAAAAATGGAAATCACATCAAATTGAAGATAATAATGCATCAAACAAATATGTATTGCGTTAAGAAACTCAAAAACCCACTTTGTATGCGTTTCTATATGATCGTCATGCAAAACCTCCATTTTTACATAAATTTAACGTTGTTGATGTCCCAGAATCGATAGATAATGGAGTAAATTATCTACTGATTATACACATTGACTAAAAATTCAGTACAATCGGTCGTTTCGATAAGATCAATTACTACTGATTATACCGAATAAGCCCCAAACTGAAATTCTTCCCAATTTCTAACGTTTTTTTTTTGTTATTCCATATTCAGTAGTTTAGTAAACTTAAATATCCACTTATTAAAATATATGCCCCACACTGATTTTTCTTCTCAATTTCGATAATGTACTCTTATAATCGGTATTTTCGTGGGATATATTATCTAACGATTGTAAAAGTAGCCCCAAAAATAATTTTTTCCAAATATTAAAAATTTATAATTTTGTTACTATCGCAATCGGTAGTTTAGGCGAATTATTTAACTACCCATGGTCATAGTAGCCTCAAATATAAAATTTTCCAACCTTGTAATATTTTTAATTTTTCTATAGTCATAAACGGGAAAAAGTAACTATCTGCCGTTATACTGACTTTAAGGTTTCGAAACCTGACTAGCTGGTGGTTCATATCGGTAATTAATTGGCGATATTTTTTTGCCTATTACCACACAATTGGTAGATTGGTAAAAATAAAACCTCTGATTGTGGAAAGTGATAACCACTAACTACCTATTATAGTAGGCTACCTTATAAAATGAGGAGATCGTTGTTGCGGTTGATCCTGTTTCATTTGAGGGGTCTGATACTTTTCTAAACTATGCTAGCAATTGAGGTGAGTTAAAATACAAGTTGCTAATGAAAAAAACTTTAAAAAGTTAACATAATATTGTTTAAACTTAAAGAAAAGAAATCGTTTCATTCCTTAGTACATAATATTTTTCAAAATATTATAAAACACCTAACAACAACGAAATAAAAAGCAAAATAAACATCTAGAGTTATCAACCAAATCGAGCTTTTCCAATTCTTCCACTCCTTGATAATTTCGGCTTCTTAACACCAGTTTTAAATCTTCTCTTCTTCTTAGCCTCATCATCTAACAACTTCTTGTTGTCATCATCCTTTTCTTCCAATGCCTCAGGTAGACCTATGTACTCACCATCTTCATTGTAAAATGGGTTTACACCTTCAAAGTCGTTTTCCTTGAAAAAGGTTCTCGGATCATGATCATCTATTTCTTCTAACTCCTCATCCTTTTCTTCTAACTCCTCGGGTGGACTTTCGCACTTAAAGTCGTTTTCCCAGAAAAAGGTTCTTGGAATTAATCATCTTTATTTTCTTCTTCTTCTTCTTCTTCTTCTTCTTTCCATTCAAAGTCCTTTTCAGGATCGTCTAGCCAACTTACAAATTCCCGATTACAATTGGAGTTTTGGGAAAAGTTTTTGAAGGAGGAGTAGCCTTTTCCTTTCCCTTCTTATTCCTATAAAAAAATACACAACAAGTTATAAGCACATGCCTTCATAAACAAACTCATACATGAATCATTAACTAATTACACAATATCTATTAGAAAATAAAAAGAATTACATCAAACATGTTAAACAATTATTATTCGAGGATTTAATCACAAAAGCTTGCATGTGAGAAACTATATAAAGATCTAATAACCAATGAATGGACACCTAATCGGTAGATAAAATTATAAAATAACCACGGATTAGTTACAATCGGTAGGTCGGGTTCCTCATAATCTACCAATTATGGAAAATCGGTAGATAGTGTTCACAAATTAAATACCGATTTTAAATCAAATTTTGACAGAAAAATAATGTACAATTACTAACAATCGGTAGGTCGGGGTCGTTATGATCTTTCGATTATCGACAATCGGTAGTTAGGTTTCACAAATTAACTACCGATTTAAAATCAATTTTTGTCAATGGAACCATAATCGATAGATAATAAATGATTATTAACTACCGATTAGAGTGTAGCCCTAAAACTGGTTTATCTAAAAACACAATGCATAATCAGTAGATTAACCGATTTTATATATACTGATTGTTTTAAATAAATATTAAGAAACAAATTGCAGGTCATAATATGTAGATAAATAGAAAGTCGATCTACCGATTATGGATGATGTTCTTCAGAAATGAAGAACTCAATGCATAATCGACAGATAAAATCTACTAGATATCTACCGAATATGCTTCATTTCAGAAAACCCTAAAAAAAATCCGATTTCTTCAACTTAAGCAATAAAACCTTAAAAGTTTGATGTAACTTACTTATTTGAGCAATTTGAAGTTGATGGAGAGTCATATCATCAGAAACAGTGAAAGGGTATATAAATATTTTACTCACCATTTGGACATCCCATAGCCACCTCTATCGAATGGGTACAAATAAGTAGCCCCTAATTAATTTTTGGGAAAATTATAAAAATGATCCAAAATGGGGGGGTCATGCTGGAGAAATGCCCCGGACTTTTAGACTTTGGTAAAATGCCCTAATACGTTAGTAGTTCCATTATATGTACGCGTGCAACTCACCACGTGAGAAATAAAGACAGAATTACCCTGAAAGACGCGTGTCTGGTTTCCTGATGCCCTATGTGTCAGTGTTCGCACGTCTTGCTGGCATGCGTGGGAATTGCACCATAATACAACTCGATTCAGCATAAGTTTTTCTTCATTTTTAGGTTTCTAAATGAGGAAATTTCGATTTGGTCCATTTATGTCTAGGACCACATAAGTTTGGTCTACCGAAAATCTAGGATGTTCAGTTTGGTCCATAATTATTTGAAATGTTAATTTGACTAAACTAATCTTCCGTACATGTTACTTTATTTTCTCTCTACTAATTTTCTCTTTTCTTAAAATAAACAAAGAAAAACTTAAAAATTAAATATCTCTCAAAATATAAGTCGAAAAATTAATAAGTTTTATATATTCGGAAATGTATCGACGAGATCTACACAATGAGTACCCATTATACTATGTTTTGAAACTTTAATTATTTTTTTTGGTATAATGGTATTTCATATCTAAGAATGAACATTATTTCTAGAGTATGGTAGTTCATTCTAGTTCTAGCAGTTCATTTTGTAGAATGAACTCGTATATGGTAGTTAATTCTAGTAATTTTTTTTGTAGAATAAACTTGGAATAGTAGTTCATTTTGAAGAATGAAGTCGTAATGGTAGTTCATATTGTAGAATGCACTCGTGATAGGTGTTCATATTTTAGAATGTATTCATAATGGTAGTTCATATTGTAGGAATGGTAATTCAAAATGAACTCGTAATGATAGTTAATTATGGTAGTTCATATTGCAGAATGAACTCGTACTAGGTGTTCATTATGGTAGTTCATATTATATAATGAACACATAAATGATAGTCCATATTGTAGAATAAACTCGGAATAGTAGATCATTTTGAAGAATGAAGTCTTAATGGTAGTTCATATTGTAGAATGCACCCGTGATAAGTGTTCATGTTTTAGAATGAATTCATGATGGAAGTTCATATTGTAGGAATGGTAATTCAAAATGAACTCGTAATGATAGTTAATTATGGTAGTTCATATTGTAGAATGAACTCGTAATAGGTGTTCATTATGGTAGTTCATATTATAGAATGAACTCGGAATAGGTATTCATATTGTAGAATGGACTCCTAATGATAGTTCATATGGTAGAATGAACTCGTAATAGTAGTTCCATTTTATAGAATGAACTCATATGATAATTCATTCAAGCAGATCACTTTGTAAAATGAACTAGCTAGTATTGTAGTTCATTCAAGAAGTTCACTTTGTAAAATGAACTCCTATGGTAGTTCATTTTATCGTTGATTTTTAGTTAAAGGATAATGTAAAAATTAAAAGCTTCAAAATATAGTAACAATGTTACTTGTTGGATAGATCTCGTCGAGAGCTTTCCGAATATATTAAATTTATTATTTTTTGATTTATGGTTTAAAAGATATTTAATTTTTAAGTTTTTTTATTTATCTTTATAAAGAGAGAAAAAAAGAGACAATAGTATTTTGATAGTGTTAAAAAGACGATGACGTCATTGATGATGTTTTTTCGTGTGGGTGATGTTTACCGTATGACCATACAGTAAATATATATTTAAAAGGACCAAACAACGATTGGACCGGATCAACGGAACCAAAATGACATAATATTATTGATATTAGGACTAAACGATATTTTTTACTTTCTAACTACTGTTCTTCATTCTTTACACAGTCGAGAGGGGAAGACTTGGTAAGTTATGCGTAAACTTACTGCAGCTTGCCAATAATCTAACAAAAGTATGAACATGTTTGTTGGATTCACCGACTGTACATTGTATCAGATGTTCTTACTTACAAGACCTGGCAGCACTAGACTTGACAAGTAGTCCCCTGACTCTTTATACTAGATCTATCATGATGTTTGTTTTGCATTTTTCCTTCCTGGATAACTCAAGGTTGACCCACATACGTTGGGTATTAGTATCTCTTTGAAGAGACTTAAATTTTTAGGCTTCTGAAGTTTGAATGTCTAGTGTACTACTTACGAGACAGTTTCATTTACCATAAATTTATATTTTAAAATAGGCTTTTATTAACTTGTATTATACATAATAAGGTTCATTAAAACATCAATCATTTATGTTGAAAAATATATCTTTTTGTTTTATTCTATTAGAAATTAGTTTTTTTTGTATTAAAAATAACAAATCTTGTTTCCAATGCAAATAATTATTGTTTTCAATGCAATAAAACAAACAAAACTTGTTTCCAATATAAATATTTTTTGTTTTAGTGAACCTTAACATGTATACGGGGATACAAGTTAACAAGACCCTTTAAAATTTGAGGGTTTTAACATGTTTATAAATTGGTAAGTAAAATTTAGGGGTTTGTTCATGTTTATATTGAATTTGAATCTGATTCTAAAATTAGTATGTAAAATTTGGGGATTTTCTGTTTTTGAAGATTAAGATGAAGATGGTGAAAGAATCAATTATGAAGAATTTGTATCCAAGTGTGTTGGAAATAAAGATGTTGGTGATGTAGAATGGAACATGGATAGCAATGTAAAACCAATTATGAAGAATTTGTATCTAAGTATGTTGGAAATAAAGAATTTAGGTTTCCAAAGAACTTTTGTACTGGTAGAACTCAGACAATGTTTTTTGAAGCAATTATTTATGTTTCAATTAGACGTGCCAGTTACATCTCAATTTCTGTCTGTAATTTTTGTTTTTTGTTTTTTTCTTTTTCTATTTTGTGATAGTAAGAACACAAGCAGGAAACGAAAACAGAAAAACATAATCCATGTGACATTCAAATTGCAAATGACATGTGACAGCATCTGATAGCTTTAACAATAAACGGTTGGATTAAGGAAAGACGCGACGCTGAGTAATCTGGGAGAAAGAACACGAAAGTCATAAAGCGGAAAGATCATTTCTTTTTAGTAATCACGGAAGTCAGACCAACTGGCTACGTGGCATCATCTTAACGTCTCGTGGTATTTTTGTCTTTATTTCGCACGTGGCAAGTCGCATAACGGAAATATTAATGGATTGGGGTATTTTCCAAAATTCTAAAAATCCGGGATATTTCTCCAACATAACCCTCATTTTAGGGCCTTTTTCTATTTTTCTTTAATTTTTCTCATCCACCAGAATCTACATGTAGAAAAAGGGATAAAAGAAAATTGGTTTTGTTAATTTTAGAGATGAACGTTTAATTGGGGGATACCCTCACAAATTGGATGATACTATTTTGTTAAAACATGTTAGATATATTGATAAGGGGTGTCTAATTATTTTTTTTTAAAAAGTTATTGTCTTTTAAAGTCGGTATGGTCTTCATGGGTGAAAACCATGCCGACAGTTGAAGACCAAGCAGATAGTTCGTGAAGACCATGCAGAAAGTCCACAGTCGGCATGGTCCTCTATTGGCGACCATGCAGACAGTTCAGTCGGCATGGTTTTCACCTATGAAGATCATGCAGACAGTTCGGTCGGAATGGTTTTCACCCATGAAGACCATACCGACAGTTCAAAGTCGGCATTGATATTGGATGAAAACCATGTCGACAGTTCAAAGTCGGCATTGATATTGGATGAAGACCATGCCGATTCTGGATAATTTTTAGGCCTAATCTCTGTTTTTTCCTCCAAAAAACAACTAATACAATCTACAATTAATAACTATAATCTACATATTAATCTCACTAATCTAAGTTTAATATAATCTAACAACTAATATAAATGATTAAGGATCTATTAATCAAATATAATTTAAGTATTATGAAAAAATTATAGATAAGCAATTTTTTAAAAATACTTCAAAATGATACTACCTCCGTTTCAGGAAAAGAGTTATTATCACTTTTTCAAATTGATCTATTTTTAGGCTAAAATGAAAAGTGATAGTAGTACTTTTCTAGAAACAGAGGGAGTATTATTTTGTTTTACATGGTATCCTCCAATTAAATGTTTTTGGAGATGGGTATACAAGTTAGTTGCTTCAAAAAATAATTATAAAAGAAAAAAATCAGTTAGTGAGATAAACTCCCAGTAAAGCTCGGCATGAATATGGCTAAATAAATACATTGAATTGGACTCTGATTGAAAATGGATGTGCAGGTATAGAACTCTTATTGAAAATGGGAAACAGCTAAGCAAGGACGGGAAACATTCACATGCAGATTTTAAGTTCCATGGCCAACAACTTACTTGTGAATTGCGACCATCAAATTCTGATTGTTCATGAAACCGATATGTTTCATTCATGAGGGTGCAGTTTTTTGTTACAACATTTTGCCTATAAATAGTTTATTATGCATTAGTAGTACAATTTTGTGCAAATAGTTAAGAACTTGAAAGGGTGCGATCGAGGAGTGTGTAATTATACCTATATCGGTGAATTCTAATGTAAACAAGTGGATATGAATGGTTTGGGACAACTGAGAAAGGGTCGCGTAAATGTTTTTGTATCAGTAAATTCTAATTTAAAGAAGAGGATATGAGTGGTTTGGGATATCGGAGAAAACTAAAGGCTCCAACAAAAAGACCCAACCCAACCACCTACTTTGCATCTCAAAGCTTCAATTTTATACAATACCAATACCTTAAGGAACCTCATTATAGTATTATAGATATTAATTAAAGTGGTGGCCTGTGGTTTAGAATTACGCTATTCTTCTAGTTTCATATTTTTGTTTTTTAATGTACTTTGAAATACTGTCAGCTACATCATATAATTTATATCAACCGTAAAAAATTTCCAAGAAGTAAAATAGACTAAAAATTATTTGATCTCTTTAATAAAAACTTTATTTTCCTATCTCATTAGTTTTTCATTAGAAACAATAGACTTAACCACCAGCTTCGCGTCATCCTCAAATATGATGTTGTCCAGCTTTAGATAGATTGCCTAATGAACTGCTTCTCTGACTGCAATATATCCAGCTGCCTATGGATCCAAAATTCATTCTGTGAAAAATCCTTTAATTCCTTTGCAGGTACCTGCACAATTTCCAAGTACCATTCCGATACCAATACAATTAGAATCATAATCAAATGATGCGTCAATATTAGTTCTATGACTATCAATTGGTGGAGCAAACCAAACTCAGTTATTTATACGAGAGACTCCTATAATGTCCCTTGTATCTGGAACATCAAAAAAATTAGATTGATCAAAGTTCAATAAGTGATATGTGATTCTCGACACCCTAGCAAAAGGGTTAAAAGATTCCTATATTGTCCCTTGTATCTGGAACATCAAAAAAAAATAGATTGATCAAAGTTTAATAAGTGATATTTGATTCTCGACACCCTAGCAAAAGGGTTAAAAGATTTTCTTTCGAAGATGTTTCGCACCTGTTGAGGTATTAATGTTTGATGTTTACCATTTTCTTGAGGTACATTACTCACATGTTGCTTGTTAACAACCAAAAAGTTTTAAGCAAAAAAAGAAAAAGTATTTAAGAGATTTGCAATAATCTCAACCTCGGACCATTGATGTGTAAACATAAATCACAAATCACAGGGATTGCAACTCTTGCCATTTTGCTTCTTCCTTTGAATCCCATCAAAAACCTAAAAGAACTTAATTACTAAACATTTATTTAGAAATCAGAAAGTAGAAAGAAAGTTTGAAATCTAAATCAATTCTTTGTATTTTGGAGCGGAAGTGTAAGATAAAGAATCACCGGAGATAGATTAAAGAAGAAAACAAAGCTGAAAAGTAGTTCGGGTCACGGATTACCCCAGAAGACTTGGATGAATTGATAGCAATTTAAGAAATCTTGTTCGTTCGTGTTATTACATCAAACGGTCAGAATCCATTGTCAGATCTTGTTAAAATAAAACCTGTCAATGGATCCTCCCTCTTTTTTGAAATAACCAACAGTTATTGTTTTCCTTTAACAACAATTATCATGTAAAAGATTGGTATTTGAGATGGTTTTTCCTATTTCCTGGTCCCATTTTTCCTATTTCATATTCCCTTATAATCTTTAAAATTAATATATCTTTAAATTTTTATTTCTCATATTTACCCCCTCTAAAAATCAAATCATATTGATTATAACTATTATTATTTTTATCTTCTTTTTCGTTAATCTCCCTGTTCATTAAATAACATCATTAAAAGACTTAATGAACCATCAAAAACTATCCTAGGTTAGATTTCTATTCAATTGCATTATAAAAACACTGATTATGATTCAAATTTTCAATATCTCATACTCCTTTTGTTTTTATAAAAGTGCTACTATTATTTTTTTATTTTAAATTAAAAATAAATTAAATTAAAAGAATAATAGTAATTTTTTTCTATAAACGGAAGAAGTATTTTTTACATCAATTAAACCTTATTAAGTTTAAATCTTAGGAAAGCCAAGAAGAAGGAAAAAACAATTTCAATTACTCACATACTCTGTAGACTATCACTTTGTCTGTATACTTGCAAAAAGCGGCAATCAATTGACAATTGATCAAGCTATGGGACAAACACCTATTATCTTATAATTATCACCCTATTTTCTAAAGCATCACGTTGAGTACACATTTTAGAAATCAAAACATGATCAATCCAACGCTCTAGAACCAAAACAATGAAAAACAGATTTCTTAAATAGTTAGATTAGGATTTTTTGGGATGGATAAAGAGAGTGGGGAGGTGTTATTAGATAATTAGGATTTTTAGGGTGAAATGAAAATAGTTATGGTGTAAAATAACAAGTAGTGTTTTGGATATTTTTAAATAGGATAATTATGGGTGGGAGTTAAGGGGATAAGAAATAAAAAAAATGGGGTGGAAAATAGATAATACCTTTAAAATTAAAAAAATAGAAATTACTATTTGGTATCATTTGTATGGGTCTGTTTAATGGCAGGTCCGTACATTAAGACCTTATTATCAGGAGGTCCTATTTGGTATCATGTGCAGGACCTGTAAATTATATTTCATAAATGTCTAATATACCCTTCATATATAATGACAGTATGTATGGATAAATCATATCACGCTACTCATTTTTCTCATTCTACAGCTCGATGTCACAGGGGTGCACCAAATGGCTCAACACATGGCTAATTCACCCTTGTGCACCACCTTGGCTAGCCCTTTTGGCTAAGTGGCTAGCCTCATTCTAGAATCTTCTACCATTTGTCCTTTTCTTAGAACATTCTAGAATAGTGTAGATATTTGTGGATAAGATTGGAATAATCTAGAAGTAGATCCTAGCCATACATTTGTATAGATCTTAGATAAGTTTCTAGAACATTCCTGGCTCCCAACTAGTATAAATAGGGATGCCATTCTCATTTGTAATCATCCAACAATCCAATTATTCAAGTAAGAGAGTAATACAAACTTAATTCTCTCATTCAATCATTCTCTCTTGTTCTTGAGTGTTCTTGAGCGTTCTTGAGTTTCTTGTGAGTTTTGATCTTGAGTAGTTACACAAAGTTGGTTAAACTTTGTTTGGGAGGCTGACTTGCCTAGTAACGGAATTCTAGTCAAGTGCCGCACGGAGTAAAGTCGAGGCGAAGGACCGACCCCGTGACATCGAGCTCTGCAATGAAAACCAAAAAAAAAGCCATCTGAAAGCATCACCATCGAGTAGAGGGATTCATCAAAAAAATCCAACAAAAGATAAGTTCATCTCTTCTGATTCATTTAGTTCAAACGAAATACTTAATTTTACGTTTCAAAAAGAATTTACAGAAAATAATTTATGGTTTCAAAAACCTAATAACTATAAATTCACTTCGAATTTCTAACCTGATTCAAAATTAGGTTTTACATCTGTAATTTTCTTTCATTCTCATTGATTTGAGCTAAAACTCTCTAGAAAATTAATTGGAAAATTTATTTAGGGTTCGTGATTGAAAAAATTTCGAAATGAGTTTTTCCTGTTTGTTTTTTGATTTATTTTTGTTCTAATTAGAGTTTATAACATGAGATATGATTTTTGTGAAAAACTCATGAACTGTGTTCTTATTTGAAGATTTTTATGTTATCTTCATATCCAATCATGGTTAAGATTTCATGTACAAGATTTGGATTGATTACTGTAGTTGATTCTAATTATTATGTACTCTTTTTTCTTGTAGATCAATATATAAGGATGTATGGGAAGGATGAACAGGATGACCGGTGAAACATGTACAACTTTGGAAGGCTTCTTTTCACAGTACTTCCTCTCGCTGGATTCAATGCGTTTTGCTACAATTGTTGTCTCAGTTTCTACATTTTCTCTTGATCAATGACCACATGATGATTCTGCCAATAGTGTTGCTTCTTCGAATTCTCGTTTGTAAAAGGACACATGAAGAGGTATACGACATAAGTATACTTAGATTTCATTTGTGAAGTATTTACTACTTGTATTCAATAGTGCATTTAAACTATACTGTGAAAAGTAATAGTGCATAGAAACTGCACTAGCAGTTTTTGTTCGGTCAGGTAACTGTTGATTAGCAGTGGCAGTAATTGCAATATACTAGTAGTACTAGTGAGTAATTGCAGGTCTAATGCTTGATTTTTGTCTTAAAATGAATGCTTAAATGTTTGGTTTGCTTCATTATTTTACTTTATTATTTTTTTTATTAGAGACTTGTTGAGATTCATATGTTGCATGGTATATTAGTTAATTGCAACATTAGGATGTAAACTAGACAAATAACAATTTGTTGCAGATTCCTTTTGGTTTTAGTCATCTCTGTAGCAGGGTCCATGTAATAACTCTACTTTGTTTATAGACAGTATAGTTGAACTGCACTCATATTTTTACTTAATGCAGGTGCATTCAAATTCTAAGCAGTGTACTGGAACTGTACTCAATTTCTAAGCAGTCAATAGTTTTATTTTGAGTTTTGGCCTACATTTAGTGTGTCTCACATGTATAAGAACTTACTAATTTCAGGGAGGAGCGATTAAGATTTTGGTCTGAACCGATACTGAATTGAAGCTTGCTAATTAAAGATTCTGGAATCAATCTTTTTCAGATGAGAATATTATTGGTCAAGGATCACGGAGCTAGTAAATGAACTTAAAGAAGCGGTATGCTTGATTTGTACTAATGTAAATTATATTTATTTCATTATTTGTTATTGCGCCTGGTGTCTGTATCATTGAAATTTGACTTTTACGTATTTATTTTGGGTATTATAGGTGATTATGCAGCCTTTAATCGGGATAAATGGATCATCCAAAGGGTTCGTTTTTATGGAATGAAGGTAATGCTTCCTTTATTCCATCACTCTTTCATGGATTTTACAAGGTTAGTTGTTTTTAGGTCTTTAGACACTGAAGCATGACACCCCTAAATATTATTATAGTATGTTTAGTTTCTGTATGAGGGCTATTATGATAAGCTAATACATAGGGAAATCTTGTTTAAACTTCTTTGACATGTAGGTCTTTGTACGATCCCTTTTAAGCCTTCAGTAATTCCCACCCCATATTGTTTCGTCGGCCTCTGAGTGTAGATAAAAACTAAGATTCATGTTTTAAACTTTGGAGCTTTGATGTCAATATCTTTTTACTTTTTGAGAGTGTAGTTTTTATGTACTGTCATTTTCTTAAAAGTGCAGTTTTTATATACTCATTTTTTGAAGTGTATATTGACGAATATGTTTTATAAAGTTTCAAGGAGATACAATTGATGTTCCAAGTGCTCCTACTTTATATCTGAACAGGTTGATCTTCTTGGTGGAATTGAATTTAAGACTCGTTAATGATTTCTTTTCCTTTTCTTGAATCATCATCTATTGGAGATATTTATGAGGTATTGCAAGGAGACTCTGAATACGCCTTCAAGGAAATTCAGCCGCTCGCTACAATGTTTACACTTGCACATGCATCTGAAGCTTTTTTTAACACTTGAACTTCCCCTGGTAGAGTACCCATCTTACTGGAAAGCAGGCTACAGTTGGATACTTCTTTCATACTAAATTCATTTCAATTTGTAAACATCTTCTCATATGTTTTCAGTTTTTTCTGTCAGTTTCTTGCAATGTAGCCATTATGCACTGTTGATAAGGAAGTCGAGTTTTTTCTGTCAGTTTCTGACAACGGTAGTGGATTTTTCAACACTGCATGATATGTTGCAAGTCTTTATTCCGGTGTTGCTTGCATCTAGATCACCATTCACAGGTCAGGAACTGATTAATTATGTAGTGGGTGTCATTACTGAAATTTATGAGTACTATATTTTCGTGGATTGTCGTTCTTTAGTTTATGAATCTGCGAAAATATAGTGATGAAGATAGTTATAAACCCATTAAAATTGTGTACCTGCTAGTTGCAGGATCTTATGTCCAATAATGAATCCATCCTTGATTTAACTAGTATGCTACAAGGATTACAACTTTTGTGTTGTCTAGAATAATTTATAATAAACAGATTGAGTATATTTTTGATGGGTTTCGCTTCTGTTCTCAGGTGCTGCAACTCTATGGAGAGACCAATCCACTTGCGAATCAACACACAGAATGCCCAAAACAGCAGTGCACCGTAACTTTCGGGTAGTAAGAACAGATGTTAGTTTAGTCTCTTATCAACACCCATCAACAGACTTTCGGGTAGGTAATTAGATTAGATGATCTTGAATCCCTCCTAATATCGACTACAACGACACTTACACTACTTTGTTTGTAACTGAACAGTGCAGTGCAACTATACTCAAGTTTGTAAACAGTGCAACTTAACTGTACTCAATTTTTTTAAGCAGTGTAGTGGATTTGTACTCGATTTCTGAGCATTGATTTTTATACACTGGTTTATTGATGGGAATAAATATGGTTTCCCAATCAATCTTTTTATTTCTTTTAGTAGCTGAAATATTTTGTTTTCCTTTCAATAATGATCTGGTATTGGTTGTTGTCCAGGAAACATCATCAATGCTGCTAAATAAGTTAAGATGGGGTTTGACAAAAGCACTTTAATGGTTCTGGGAATTATAACAGGTTCACTTGTGAAAATTATGGAGAAAGGGCTTGAATACCTGGAGTTAGAAGTGAATGAAAGTATTTTCTGTCATTTTTTTTTCTTCAGTGTAGCCGCGCTGCACTCACTTTTGTAGTATGGTCTACTATCAGGTGCAAGACTTGTGGTGGAAGTGGGCTTGCATATTGTTCCCGTTGCCTTGGATCAAAGGAATTCAGAGATGTAATGATCTTTCATTTCATAAAGAGGGATGTAACTGATTCCGGTGGCAGTGGAACATATCGAAACACATACGGCGTAATTTTTATGCACTTAAGTTTTCAGAGTGCTTTTTTATGCACCAATTTTTTTCATGTATATTGATTTTTGGAACAAACAATGCTTTTATTAATTTAGCTTCAAGGCAAAATTTGAGTGTAGTTTCTATGCACTCATTTTTTTAGAGTGCCTTTTTATGTCCCAAACTTTTTAGCATGTATATAAGTTTACGGAACGAGCAATGTCTCCACCAAGTTAGCTTCAAGATGAAAAAAGGTATCAAATCCTTTCAGTGCAGATTTTATGGATCAAAAATTTAAGTGCAGTTTCTATGCACACTTGATTTTAAGTGCAGATTTTAGAGTGCAGTGCAGCTGCACTTGATTTAAGTCCATCGCTTTATGGTGATCCAACAATATAACTTTCATTACTTGTTTCCTTTCGTTCAGAGCCAAGAAGTTGTTCATGACTTTGAAGCAGTAGTTGGCCGTCTAGTAAATTTGTGAAAGACAGTAAAATAATATTCTTAGTCAAGCTCCTTTACTAGTAAAAACAAACATATCAAGGATAAAGCACTCTACAACAAGAGCAATATTCTTAGTCAAGCTCCTTTACTAGTAAAAACAAACACATCAAGGATAAAGCACTCTACAACAAGAGCTAGCTGTAACTTACGATGGCAGGTCATAGAGACGAATAGTGTTGTCATTACATGGGCATATCAACACAGGTTAATAAAGTATAGGAAATCTACACTGCCAAAATAGCATATAAATATGGAAATCAACACAGTATATGCGATATGCACAATTTCAAAATAGCACATAAATATAAAAACTAACATAGTATATACAATATGTACTTCCAAAATAACACATAAATATAAAAATCAGTATAGTATAGGCAATTTGCATTACCAAAATAACACGTAAATATGAAAATCAACATAGTATATGCAATCTGCACTTCTAAAATAGCACAAAAATATAAAAATTAACACAGTACAGGCAATATGCGCTGCCAAAATAGCACGTAAATATAAAGATCAATATAGTATAAGCAGTCTGCACTACCAAAATAAGACATAAATATGAAAATCAACTAGTATAGGCAATCTGCACTTCCAAAATAACACATAAATATGAAAATCAACTAAGTATAGGCAATCTGCACTGCCAAAATAGCACATAAATGTAAATATGCAATCTGCACTGCCAAAATTGGACACTAACATAAAAATTAATATAGTATAGGCAATCTACAATACCATAATCTATGGTTTTTTTCCACTGACCATGTTGTAAATAAAGGTAGCTAACATACAGGGTTAACATGCATTTTCAATGTACTCAATCAACCGCCAAAAAATGTATAGGGAACAAGAAATAATTACAATACTATAGATTTATACCAGAGTAGTTCCATGTTAATCTCCACCATAAACATCCACCACCGCTGACCGCATTAACACAACAATTTGCAGTACCCCCATAACAATACCAGTGGTTGTACCGTTTTGGTTCACCATATCGCTAGATTAATTCAACTTGGAAAAAAACATTTGCCTCCAAATCAAAACCCTCAACACACTTATATTCTATACCTTGGATCAGTAACTAATATATCCAAATAAAAAGCTATTTCTTAAACTAATTTAGTGAAAAAAGGTCAAGTCAAATACGATTAGAAATTTTGATCGAATAAAACAGATCTTTTATCCAACAAGATCTCTTGTGATAAAAAGTAGAGACCAGAGTTATAAAAAGAGCTATATATTTATAAATATGAATATGATTCGAATGAATTTAGAAAATAAAAGAAGAGAAGAGAGGTAAAAGAAATGGAGAAAAATAAGGAATTGGGATGATAAATAAAAACGAGTGAATAATTTTTTGTTTTTTTATTGGTACAGAGAGAGAAAAAAAAAATTGATGTAGCTTCCACATAATTTTAAAAAGGTAACCAGGTCTTTTTACACTTTTGGACCTACGAATAATATTATCTTCCGGATAGACCTATTATAACTATTTATTGGACTTTAGACCAAACAATAAATCCCCTTTAAAAAAAACCTTTGGAAATATCGACTATCTCTAGACAAAATATTCCAGCTGTTAAACGAAGAGGATAAAGAAGTAAAATATCCTTTTAGGCTTTTACAAATTACAAAGGTAAAGGTAGTGTTAAATTAAATTAGCTAGTGATGGCGAGGACACAAATAGGTACATTCGCAACTAGTATCATCCACACATCTTGAAGCATAGAGTCTACCAAAATTCTTCCTCAAACACAAGCTTTTGCAAGCACCATTTTCACATCTTGGTTCCATAAATAAATCGAATCTATCTTTGCAAATACCAGCTGGTTGCTTGTAATTCTCACACCTCCCTCCTGCGCACACATGCACCACAACTTAGTTAACTAGCGAAAAATCCACAATATCTATAAGAACAGAGATAAATCAAAATTCATTTACATCATAATCTACCAAGAAAAATAAAAATTGCACATAGCTGGAAATGAGAGATAGTGAGTTACCAAATGAAAATGAGAGGACTATTAGGATGATGATCAACATAGGGAAAACCGAATAACATGATCTCATCATCTTTGCCATTACCAACTTAAATTTACGCTCGAGAAGAATGATATATATATACCATGATTTCGTTACCTTCTATTGCCTCCCCTCGTTATTGTCATTTCTTATGGTCTTCCCTCGCTCTTTATGATTCATCATTTGTTTCTGTTGCAGTGGATACCACTCGTGTCCTGCAAACTGTAACCGTCAGAGTAGTCCATGTGTATTGTTTTTTATGTTTTGTTTGCTAATCGACTAGATAGTGATTCAAAGAATGTCCGATTTTGAAGATGCCACTGAGTCAGGTGTATAGAATCCGACCTCGAATTAGTCGGGCATAATAAACCAAATTCTGAAGACCCTACGTTAAATAATGTATAAGAGGTGAAATGGTTAAGGTAACAAGAGTCAGCTCAGTTTTTAAATTTTTCCTTCCCTCTCTTTTCATGATCAATGTTTCACTGAGTTTTAGTTTATGATTAATTTCCTTTACCTTGTATGCAGCAAGCATTTACCACAAAGATCACAGCTTTGTTTTAACTTAAAATCTTTTGGTTTCTTATTTCACTTAATTCCATTTCATCTCTTTAGTTATACAAGATCTTTGTTTATTTGGAAAAATGGCTAACTAATTTCTTTTGTTTTCCCCTGTATTTGCAGTATGCATTCTCTCTATGTAATGGCGTTTGCCTGTTTTTCAGTTTTGATATTAGCGTTTGCAGTTGATGATAAAAAGCTTGTGGAAGCAGATGATCTCTTGGTTGTTATCAGGAACCCATGGAAGAAAACAGATTGTTTTTAGCTCAACAGGGTAAACTCACCGATCCATGATTCCAAATTCTGGGGTGTCAGTTTCATAGAAGCCGGTTCAAATTTCAAATTCAAATTCAAACCTATTCAACTCATGGCAGGAAAAATAGAAAAAATTCTTCGAAACCCTAAACTTAAAAATGGTAAGCATTATTTCAATTATTCAAACCCGAGGTTTATTCTCTTTCCAACTCTTTCTTGTTCAATTAATTACGCAAAATGATGTCGGCGGAAAAAGAAAAATCAGAGCATCAAAGTGGGAAAATGGTTACTGAAATTACAAATCAATTGAGGAATGCAAGCTTTGGAAATAACACTGAATTAAAAACTATTGTTCATCATATTGATGAAGGAGAAAATAATGATGAAGACCTTGAGCCACATCTTATTGGCAGGATTGTCATTGAAGAAAAGATGTCATTGAAATCTATTGAAAACCATATAAAGTTCACATGGCCTTTCATTTCAGAAGAAGATTTACATATTACTGAAGTGGAACCAAGTATTGTTATTTTTACATTTGCAAACTGGGAGCAACTTGATCAGATTTGGCAAGAAAGACCATGGAGTATTAATGGTTATTTGGTAATCCTTCATGATTATTATCCTGAGATAATTTATTGAAATGTTGATTGGAATCGTTAATACTTTTGGATTCAATTAAAAATGATGATGCCAGAATTTCTGAAGGAGATGGGGAAAATTATGGGAGATGTTATTGCCATTGATCCTCCTAATTGTTTTTCGGTCAATGGTTATCTTTTAAAAGTCTGTGTCAATATCAATGTGGACACTCCACTAAGAAGGGGTATTATGGCTGTTACTGTTTTTTTTTAACTAAAATAATCCGATTCTCGTTAAATGAAAAGAGGGCTACGTAGGTCTACATTTAATTGGGTGAGGAAAGGAGCAGGCTTGTTCCATTTTTTCCCCGACCCATCCAAACGAGCATAATTTGCTATAAAGTTTGTTATTTTGTTTTCCTCTCTACCAATGAAAGCTAAATTACAACAACGAAATAAATTTAATAGTCTTTTACATTCTACTAATAAAGCGTGACAGGCCCAGGGGCTCGAAGATGTGATGCCATTGATGTCATCGATGATCATCTTAGTGTCTCCTCGAAACAAAATGTGACTCCATCCTTTCCTTTTAGCCCAACAGATGGTTTCTCTCAGAGCCATAGTTTCCGCTTGATGATTAGATCCAACTCTTGCCACTCCCGAAAAACCTGCTATGAAAGAGCCATTTGGAGTACGGGCTACTGCTCCATAACCTGCTGCATAGTCAGTTATAGAATAAGAGCCATCAAAATTTATAATAACATATTCAACATCTGTCGCGGCCCAGGAAGACACAAGAGCTTTTTCAGAAATAATGGCCTTCTGGAGAGCTTGCTGATATTTTGACTGAGTTTGGGGTGATGGGTCGAAAATGGTGTTGGGAGAGGCTTGGATGGTGCTGGGATTGGGGTGAAAAGGCCTACTAGGATGGGTTGGATTATGGAGTGGTGGATGACCCACTGGGATAGGTTCCCTAAAGGTAGCGGTATCAACTGCAGCTAATCCATGAGAACACGGATCGACTGGGTCTTGGTGATGGGAGAAAGAGACTTGGCGATTGCCATTACCTAACAAGAGGTGACTGAGGATTCCCTGAGGCTGAAAGGTAGTAAGGGGTTGGATGTCAATGGGGATGGGATGAAAGATTGATTTAGAGGGATGTGTGTGATTGGTATTGATGGATTGAGTATGGGGTGGGGCCACTGTTTTGGCTATGATGTGAAGGACTGTAATGGGATTGGGTTTTACCTCATTAAAGAGGATGTCACACCTGTGCTTCCAGATCCGCCATAGAATATGGGTTATATAAGCAATCGAATTTTTATCTTTGAAAGAAATCATGATGTTATGCTTATGCCAGGATTTAATCCAATCTAGAATGCAATTGTAAGATAACATGTTGGTATACATGTTGGGCCACAAAGTCTGCCATATTTTCGTAGCAAGCTCACAGTGCATAAAGAGATGTGTACTGGTTTCCACTTGCTTGTTACAAATCGGGTATAATTGGTCCTTAGCATCCAAATGTTTGAATATTTTACTCCTAAATTTCAAAGTTTGTTTTACCAATTTCCAAATGAAGAGATTTATTTTGTATGGGGTTTTGATTAACCAAATATTTTTCCATATTCAAGGTTCCACTTGGCTGGTTCTGGTAGGAAGCATATTGATTTGGACTAATTTTTTGTAGGTAGAGGCTACAGAAAAAGTCCCATTGGTAGTGAGATTCCAGCCCATTTCGTCCCGGCCTCCCTGAAAGATATGAATGGTAGAGATTTCGTCGATTTGGTTTCTGGAGAATAGATTCCTAATGATGGAAGAATTCCAGGAATGGGTTTCATGATCGATGAGATCACTAACCCAAGTAAAGCCTGAATTTCTTTGGCATTCGGTAACATCCTCAGTTTTCATGCTTTTTAACCAGTTATAGTCCCAAATTTTGACTTGGGTCCCATCTCCGATGGACCAGAAATGATGGTCACGGATGATACTTATGCCTTTTAGGATTCCTCTCCAAATCCAGGTATTCCTGGAATTTTTTTGAACATTAATAGGACTGGAGTTTGGGAAATAACGGGCTTTCAGAACCTTTGCCCAAAGCTCGGTCTCATTGTGAATTAATCTCCATGCAAGTTTAGTAAGCATAGCTTCATTAAACCTGTTCAGATTTTTGATGCCCAGACCTCCCATACTCTTTGGCTGACAAAGACAATCCCAAGCTTCCATAGAGTGGCCTCTAACATTGCTTTTCCCAGAGTTCCAGAAATTCCTTTGGATCTTGTCCATGGAATTGATATTTTTTTTTGGCATGTCGAGGCATCCCATCTGGAAATTTGGGAGGGTATTTATGACCGATTGGATCATGGTAGCTCTTCCGGCTTGGGAAAGCATTTTTGATTGCCAACCTTGGAGTTTGGACTCCATACTCTTCAGGATGGATTCAAAGGTTAGGGTTCTAGCTTTTTTGCGGAACAGGAGGAAACCCAGGTTCCTATAGTTTCTTGAAGCCCTTCTTCGATATTTTTGCTGCAAAAGATTCCAGATTTGTTGAAATTGATGCACTGGCCACTAGACTGGCTGAATTCCTATAATATGGAAAGAAGGTTATTCACTTCTAACTGATTAGCCTCGATGAAGATAAGGCAATCATCGGCGAAGAGAAGATGGGAAATCGGAGGGCCAGAAATTGAGATTTTTGTTCCACTCAGGAAGCTCATGTCATTGGCACTGTCAATCATCTTGGACAAGGCCTCCATGCAAATTATGAAAAGATATGGGGAAAGGGGGTCACCTTGTCTTATGCCTATGGATGGCTTGAAGAACTTACAAGGCTCTCCATTAAGGATAATGGAGTAAGTGGGTGTAGAAATGCATTGATTTATGAGGCTACACCATCTATCCGAAAAACCCATTTTCTTCAAAAAAACTAAGATAAAGGACCATTCTATCCTATCGAAAGCTTTGCTCATATCAAGTTTTATCCCTAATCTGCCAGAAATTCCTTTTTTCCTTTTCATTGCCTCCACCACTTCTTGGGCAATGAAAACATTTTCATGGATATTTCTGGTAGGGATAAAAGCCGATTGGGCCGGAGAAATGATTCTGTTAAGGATAATTTTTAGTATGTTGGCAAGAATCTTAGAGATGATTTTATAGATGGTGTTACAAAGACTAATGGGTCTGAAGTCCGCTGGAGTTTGGGTATAAGAGCGATATAGGTGTTATTAATCTCTTTTAAAAGGTATCCTGTTGTGAAAAAGGCTTTTATAGCTTTAATAACATCCTTCCCTACAGTTTCCCAATTGTGCTGATAGAAACCCGCTTGGAATCCATCCGGTCCAGGGGCTTTCCAAGGTTTCATGCTACTGACCACACTTTGGATTTCTTCAGAGGTGGGGACCTCCAGAAGGATTTTATTTTCCTGATGGGTTATGATAGGTTTGAAAAGATGCAGAATGTTGGGATCAATATGTTTTTACTGGTGGAGCTAATATCTTCGAAATGCGAGTTTAGGAGACATTCGAGGTCCTTCCTGGTTTTAATCCACTGATCATTTTTATCTTTAATACTGACAATGTTGTTCATTTTTTTCCTATGGTTTGTAATAGCATGGAAGAGCTTGGTGTTCCTATCCGCATCTTTTATGAAGTATTCTCTCGATTTTTGGATCCAGAAACTTTCCTAGATGTCATACCAGTGTTCAAGATCCTTTTCCAGATTTTTTTGCAATTCTATGTCCCTCTCGTTTGTGCTATCCCTTAAGGGCAAAAGTTTTTTCCCTAGATTTCCAATTTTTTCTTCTAAAGTGCCGAAAGAGGTATTTTTCCATTTCTGGTATTTTTAAGCTTTTGGGTTAAGATGTAAGGATCAGAGCCTTGAGAAAAAGAATGCCAGCTCTCAGCTATTTTAGCCTTACAGGAATCATCTTTTAGCCAGCACTCATAGAAGTTAAAATAGGAATTTAGTTTCTTTTGAATTACCTCAGTTTCAAGCAAAATCGGGTTATGGTCCGCCCGATGCAAGGCAAGCTTTGAATGATTGAAGTTGGGAATTGACCCAATCCTGGTTGACGGTCTGTCTAATCTTTTGAGGATCAAGTTCTCTTTCTCCCTTTTGTTTGACCAGGTAAAATTTGGCCCAAAGTGTTTTAATTCTATGAGCCCAGCAGCTTGGATAATGGCCGGGACGGGGGTCATAGGTGCAATCCGATTCATCAGTTTGATTACTAGCATCTT
>JAJJMC010013731.1:996705-1067283 GCA_023531435.1 Papaver californicum
TAATAATATCCCATAATATAGTATCTTATAATATCCAATCCGTAATACGCCCCCTCAAGTTGGAGTGTGGGGATCAAGAACACCCAACTTGCGCAATAAGTAGGAAAACTGTGGAGCTCCAAGAGCCTTAGTAAAGATGTCCGCAGGCTGTGAGACAGATGGAATATATGCAGTACAAATGTTACCTGCTAATAGTTGTTCTCGCACATAATGACAGTCGACTTCTATATGTTTAGTGCGCTCGTGAAAGACCGGATTAGATGCAATATGTAAAGCTACTTGGCTATCACAAAACAATCGCATTGGTTGAATATGTCGGACTCCAAGTGACGAGAGAAATGACTTCAACCAAGTAAGTTCACAAGTCGCAACTGCCATTGCTCGGTATTCTGCCTCCGCGGATGAACGAGCAACCGTAGGCTGCTTCTTGGTCTTCCAAGAAATCGGTGAAGAACCAAGTTGGACAAAATACGCCGTAAGAGATCGTCGAGTCACGGGACAAGCTGCCCAATCTGAATCACAATATGCAAAAAGTTGAAGAGAACTATCCGACCGGAGGAAAATACCTTGACCCGGAGATCCTTTTAAATACCGAAGAACTCGAAACACAGCATCAAGATGGTCTTGACGTGGAGCTTGTAAAAACTGAGTTAAAATATGAACCGCATAACTGATATCGGGACGTGTAATCAGTAAATAAACCAAACGACCTACCAATCGACGATACTGTTCGGGGTCACGTAAAAGACTTCCTTTAGCTCGGCCAAGAGTATGATTCTGTTCCATTGGAGCCGCAGCAGGTCTAGCGCCCGTAAGCCCAACTTCGGACAAGATATCAAGTGTGTACTTGTGTTGACTTAAGAACAAACCAGTCTTGTTACGGGCAGCTTCAATGCCAAGGAAGTATTTCAGTCGTCCCAAGTCTTTTAACTGAAAACATCTATTAAGATACTCTTTAAAAATGGAACAAGCTTGAGTATCATTCCCTGCCAAAATTAAATCATCCACATATACGAGAATTGAAAGAAACACCCTGTCTTTGCGATAAGTAAACAAAGTGTGATCTGCATGTGACTGAATAAAACCATAAGCACGAAGAGCCGAAGCAAGTTTAGCAAACCAATTACGTGGAGATTGACGAAGACCATACAAAGATTTTCGTAACCGGCAAACCTTATTTGGAAATGACGAAGTAAAACCAGGAGGAAGCCGCATATATACCTCTTCATGTAAATCGCCATGAAGAAAAGCATTATTTACATCCAGCTGATGTAACTCCCAACCTTTAATAACAGCGACAGCCAAGAATGTCCGTACACTAACTAGTTTTGCCACGGGCGCAAACGTTTCATCAAAATCAATACCCGGAACCTGATTATCGCCGCGAACCACAAGACGCGCTTTGTAGCGCTCAATGGACCCATCAGCGTTAAATTTCAGCTTATACACCCATTTACAACCGATCGGCTTCTTACCCGGAGGCAACTCTGTGATGGACCAAGTACCATTCTTTTCTAAAGCATCAATTTCAGATTTCATTGCATTACGCCAATTTGAATCTAACATAGCATCACTGAAAGTACGAGGTTCAACCCCCGCGGTTACGGCAACTAAAAATTTCTTATGAGAAGGAGAAAATTTGTCACATGAAACATAATTAGCTAAAGGAAAACGCATACCTGAGGAACTGATTGCCGGAGGAGACGGGGAGGGGTGTACAAACGTAGCCGTGTGACAGACATAATCAGTAAGATAACCGGGTGGTCGTCGATCACGCGGAGGACGGTCGGATTCTGGTGGAGGTGGTGTAATTGCAGCTGAGTCGGTCGAACTCTGAGAATCGGTGGCAACTGGAGATGTTGAAGCTTGTTCTTCGACATAAATGACAGGAGATCTGTCTTCCCTAGAAACCGAATGAGACGGGGAAGATGAGTTGCCACTACTGTTGTTCTGTATCGGATTTGTTGATTCTTCACTACCAACATATGGGTCAGCCCACCCGATTATTGGGCCCAAAGATGGTAGACTAGGAGCAGGCAGAACTTGTGAAGTGGATGGCTGCGCAAACGGAAACACATATTCATCAAAAATCACATCCCGGGAGACGAACACTTTTCGATCTTCCAAATCCATAACCTTCCATCCCTTTTTTCCATAAGAATACCCCAAAAACACACATCGACGACTCCGTGGAGAAAATTTATCTTTAGAACGATCCTTGTGATGTACATAGCATAAGCATCCAAATACCCGTAAATGATCAAGAGACGGTGATTTGGAGTATAATTTCTGAACTGGAGTAAGCCCATTGAGAATAGGAGTAGGCGTACAGTTAATTAAATGTGCAGCCGTAAGAACACACTCTCCCCAAAACTCAGTAGGAAGGGATGCTTGAAATAATAGTGCCCGTGCAACATTCAAAATATGACGGTGTTTTCGTTCGACTCGACCATTTTGTTGCGGGGTATCGACCATACTCGTTTGATGTACAATACCATGTTTACCATAGAATGCGTCCATTTGAGATGAACAAAACTCCAAGCCATTATCAGTACGGATAGTTTTAACCATTTTATGAAACTGAGTATTCGGAAAAAACCAAAATCGTTGCAATAAACCGCTTGCTTCACTTTTATCAGTCATTAGATAAACCCACACAGCACGACTAAAATCATCCACAATTGTAAGAAAATATCGGGCACCATTCAAAGATGTCTGACGGTACGGACCCCATATATCGCAATGAACTAACTCAAAAATACTTGAAACAGAGTTATTACTAATAGGAAAACGACATCTAGTTTGTTTCGCCCGACAACAAATATCACAAATTGATTGTTTGTCGGGCATCACAATTTTATTACCATGAATACTGACTAAGGACATAGGTTTCGAAGACGGGTGACCCAACCTTCTGATAGACACATTTTAGTGTCTAAATTACACCTTAATTTCTAGTGAGTTAGTATTCGATTTTGTGTCTATTACGTGTTTTTATGCTTTTGTAGGTACATTAGAAGAATAAAGATTTGTGGAAAAATTGGCTCAAAAAGTGATAAAGGCACCCAAGGACAAGTGTTATTTGGCACCCTAGAAGTGGATAAGGGGCACCCTCGAGTCAACTCGGTCAAATCGGGTCAAACCCGAGTCAAATCGGTCAACCCGAGTTGACCGGGTTAACTCTAGCACGGGATCGGGACGGAAAATGCTGTTATCAACTGGACACTTTGATTCACGGTAAAACATGGATATTTTCGGCTCAAATTGTCCCACAAGATAGAAGAGATTGATACAAGACCCACACAACCAATTTTACGAGTTTCCCGGAGTGTATCCGGCCGGAAAAAGGACTCCATGTTTGATTCGGATTTGGGAAGATTTTGGAGAGTTCTAGAGAGTTCTATTAGGTTTAGAACTCTCCCTAGGGTTCCTACACCCTATATATATGAAGAGAATCCGAAGAAATCAAGCAGAAAAGCCTAGAGATCGAAACAGTAAGTTTCCGGCCATTTCCGGTCATCGCCGGCCACCTGCTGCTGCTCCGGCCGGCGTGTTCTTCATCTACCACCGTCTGAGAAGATGACTCAGCCACACTTATAACTGTTGCTGATTCAAACTGCTTCTGTTGCCTATCCTTTTAAACCTTTGTTGCTTAGAAACACTTCTGTAACGGCTGAACCCTATTCTGTAACACTTATAAACGTATCTGTTCAGCTGTTGCACTATTATTTCACCTTGTAATCAACTTTTTGAGCAATGAAAAGATCTTTTGAGCAAGTTTTCTTCTCCATGGGCTAAGTTTATTTACTGGGATGATGGATAAGGTATTTTTCTCAATTTTATGTGATTTAATTATTTTCTAATAATTATTTATAATTCTTTTATTATTATTTGCACGGATTTAAATTAGAAAAAAATGGTTTTTATTAAATAGTTGTGTTCTCTTTTGATGGGTCATGCTTAGTTAATTACTCTTGATGTCCCATGCTTAGGATTTACAATTATTCTTTTAGGAAACATATTTTTGGCAAACTTGAATTAAATTGTTAAAAAGAATTACATGATTAATCACATAGATTGTTAGAATTACCTGAATCCTGATTCCTGGTATTTTCCATATTTTCTAAAAATCATCTCTAGTGTATTTTCCTGATTTTTATTAGTTTAGGTTAAGTCCAATATTTTCTAAAATCATTACCTTCACAAGTTCGAGAATCGAACCTCTTTTTACCACTATATAAAATTACATCAATTTTTGGCGCCGCCGACGCGGACTTGTTTTTAGGTTTAGGGTTTTAGATTTATTTTTAGGTTTTTATTTTTTTTACTTTGTTCTATTTTACGTTTGTTTTGGTATTTTTCCTTTTTACTACAGGTTCGATTTTGGATCGAAAAGAGATTACGCCCAAGTTTTGGAATTAAAGCTAAAGACTTGGAATTAAAAAAGGGAAAAGCTTAAAGAACGAAAAAAAAGATCGAAAAAAAAAGGCTTGGAACAAATAACACATGCCGCAAGATCAAACCACAAGGTAGAACACAAGTCCCTTCTTTAGAAGCCGATGCTCGCTCACCATCGGGTAAACCAACGGGAGATGGAGTAATATCACAAACATCACGCAATCGCGTGAGATCCCCTGTCATATGATGCGATGCACCACTATCAATAAGCCAAGACATATTAGAAGGATGCTTACCAGACATTTGATCAAGTTTAGGTTCTAAAAGTGTTAAAAGACACTGCACTTGTTCACTCGTAAGACCCGGAATCGCAGCTGGAGCTGACTGCTGCTGCGTGGCCTGTGTAGCAGCAGCAAAAACAGGAGTGTCCGTATCCTGTGTAGCTCTGGATGCGGAAGGAAAGGCCTGGCCAGTCAGGCCTGTGTTGCTGCGTCCACCCTGACTGCGCCCACGCCCCCTGCCACGTCCTCTGCCGGCCATCGGGGCAATACCGAGACGCGTCCAACATGTTTCATAGACATGTCCACGCCTGTGACAATAAGAGCAGGCTGGTTTTTCATGTGTACCCGAAGCAGAAGACTGTGCCGCAAAACCAACAATAGAAGATTCACGAGGTTGTACGGCTGTCCGATGACTTTCCTCTTGGCTTACCATCGCATACACACGATCCAAGTCAGGAAGTGGATCAATATTGATAATCTGAGTATGCAATTGATTAAACGAATCATCCAAACCCATCAAAAATTGATAGGTTTTCAAGTTACTAAACCAATTGAAGATCGATGAATCAGTAGTACAAGTGCAAGATTCAATAGGAGATAGAGTAGCAAGATCCTCCCACATACCAAGAAACAAAGTGTAATACGCCATTACTGATACACCCGATTGCTTAGTAACAGCAAGATCGGACCAAAGTTTGTAAACTTTTGGTCCATTTTTGATGGAGTACCTTGTTTTGAGACGATCCCACAAAGTCTTTGCAGTAGTGAGACGAGAGACGGTGGTTCGAATAGAATCGTCCAATGAATTGGCAATCCATGAACACAACATAGAGTTAACAATTTCCCACGAAGAGAACAACGCATCAGTCTTCGCCGGTTTTGTTATCGAACCATCGATAAACCCAAGTTTGTTCTGAGATTTCAAGGCTAAAGTAATAGCTTGTTCCCAGGAAGAGAAATTATCACCCTTTAACTTAATCTGAGTTAAAGTCGAACCGGGGCTTGACGAAGGGTGAAGAAAATATGGAGATGTTGGGTTGATGACTGTGTTGGCATTGGTGCCGGAAGTTTCATCACGAGATGTTGGGTTGATGGATGTGTTGGCATTAGTGCCAGAAGTTTCATCATTGTTCCTCATTGAGTGTGTTGAAGAAGATGGAGATGAAAAATAATAATATAAGCTCTGATACCATATAAGAGATTAACTAGAGAAACTCTTTTGTGAAACCTCTTTTCTTTTGTATTATTATTTCATGCCAAACTCTTTCATTTACATAATATATATAACAAATATATAACAAAATAATATCTCATAATGGGATAACAAAATAATATCTCATAATATCCCATAATATAATCCCATAATATAACAAAATAATATCCCATAATATAATCCCATAATATAACAAAATAATATCCCATAATAATATCCCATAATATAGTATCTTATAATATCCAATCCATAATACTTATGTTGGTAGTTGATGCTTAACGGAGTTTATGTTAACAGCTAAAATGCTGTGGTGTGCTAAGCCGGGACACTAGAATACTATGGTCTGTATACGAAGTTAGTAGGTACTAGTACTGTCGAGAGGATACTAGTACAGTCATATAACATCTAATATGGTAATTAAGTGTTAATTATTGATATTGTATTTGAATGTTATAATAATACCATGTAATGATGAATAGTATTATTTTAGTATGATGCGAGGGGTAGCATCTGGATAGATCTCGTTCTATTGATTATCCGGGTTCCGGGTAGGATAGTGAAGATAACTATCAGTAGTTAAATTATTGGCGTGTGTACATTTGTTTGAGACTCGTAGTTGGCTCGACTCCCAGAATATATTGGGCGATGACCGAGGGGTCGCCTAGAAGATATGGATCTATTATCTTGAAAGGGAGGTCGACAACATTTATTTTCCTACGCACTGTAAGAAATTAAATGGACTACGTAAGGGTCGATATGTGTCGTCGTACAGTTACAGAATGAAACTATAGAGAGGGGAAATCGATTAGTTCCGTCGGTGGGGAATCTATTTTCCGTGTCTTTTATATTTAATGGTTACGTGTGCTTTTGTGTTTTGTTTTGATTTTAAAAGTCTATATTTCTGTTTAGGTCGTCGACCTTACTATTTTCAAGAGGCACTCTTATAAACTATTTTTACTTGACGTAGTCATTTCATGAACCTTGTTTTGCTAAATTATTCGTAAAGGGCATAAGGGTGTGAGAATCTACTTTAAGTTGGGCTCTGACCCAACTTACTATCTTTTTCAGGATACAGTAGTCGCGGAACAACCTGACCAGTAGTGCGACTTTTTGTTTCGGAGGACCGCAGCATCTACGTCTTCCAGGTGCCTAGACAACCGAATTTAGTTTACCTCTAAGTTTAGATTCTTTTAAAACTCTTACCATTTATTTTGATTAACCGACCTGCGTGTCGAGGATAGACCTTTGCTTTTAAAGATGTTATTTTTACTGGATTCATTTATAACTCACATTTATAAATGCAACTTTGTTTTTCTTAAAACCTATTATTCTTCAAAAACCCCACACGATAGTCGAATTGACATTTGTTGGCTTGAAGGTTTGAGTGTGTTTTTTTGTCCCATGAGTAGTTCCACACTTCTATTTTAGGACGGCCGACCTAGAATGATGAGGTGGGGCGTTACAGTTTTGTACTATACTTAAGCAATATAGATTCAGCTAAGGCACACTGATTTCGAGCCGAAACTAATGTAATGATGAAACTGAACATATGCATAAAACAGAAATTTCAATCTAAAATCTGAATTTCAATAACGGAGATGATTATTATTAGCGCGCACAAATACAAATATGTAACCCAAATACCCTGTTACGAATTATATCGTTAAAATGCAATACTAGGGATACTCTGTTCTGTTCTAAAGAAATTGTCAGGATCAACATTGGTCTTCACGTTTACTAATCTGTCAAAGTTACCCTTGAAGTACTTACTGCCCCAAACCTTAGCTTGTGTGTAACTAGCTGTTCCATTTTTACTGGTTTGGCCCAAATCAAGATCTCTATAATTCACATATGCTTCTCTCGGAGACTTGGAAACATAAGGAGTCATGAATTCATACATTCTTCTTAGTTGATTAATATACTCTTCAGATGTCGCAACCTGTTTTTCGTTGGGAGAAGCCATGTAAAAAATATGAAATAAGGTTCCATTTCTATGTGGGAAAGGTGTTTCAGATTCTGAAATCTCACTCATTCTTCCACCATAAGGCATAAAAACCAGAACATTTTGCTCATCATTTAGCAATCTTTCCGATATCAATTCAAGACCAGTTTGCGAAATAGGTTGTCTCACGTAATCAGATTTTCCCTTAAAGTTTAACTTCGTTTGTGGCAACATCCCTAGAATATCAATTGAACTGTTAAAAGGAAGTCCATCTAAGTAGAGTACAGATTGAATCCAACTCATTTCAATAAAAGCGTTACTGTGACTCAACTCAGGAAATGCCGCTTTCATCATAATTTTAAGCTTCTTAGCATCCCCAAGAAACAAGGACCTGAATGATGCTCTGATTGTTTTTTCATCTGTCGTAGTAGAATTCATTACACGTAACGAGAGAAATATGATAAGTTCTTTAGGAAGTCTGTGTGCAGTATCTTGCCACTTATGAACAAGAGACAATGCACCTTCTGCTAACGTTTTGTCCACTCTAAAAACAGTTACAGTAGCTGGAACCGATACTAATCTGACCTTCCATGAAAGGACAATTCCGAAGCTACCTCCACCACCTCCCCTGATGGCCCAAAACAAGCCTTCTCCCATGGATTTTCTGTCAAGTATTCTACCGTGAACGTCCACTATTCGAGCGTCAATAGTATTATCACCTGCAGTTCCATATTTCCTTAACATGGCCCCGTACCCTCCTCCACTAATGAACCCACCGAAACCTACGGTTGTGCAAATCGCTGCAGGAAAGGCGAGAGTGTTGCTTTTCTTGGCAATTTCGTAGTAGAGTTCACCTGTGGTTGCACCGGATTGAACCCATGCTACTTTACCCTTGACATCCACATTTATTTCTCGAAGATTGAACAAATCAACAACAATGAATGGAACATTTGATGTATATGAAAGTCCTTCAAAGTCATGCCCCCCACTTCGAACTTTCATCTGAATTCCATGTTTTCTGGAACAAATGACAGCGGTCTGAACATGCGACTCTTTCAAAGGTGTTAATATAAGAAAGGGTTTGGGAGTGGTGGATGTATTGAATCTTAGCATTGCGATAGTGGACTGCAGGATAGATGAATAGTTAGAATATTTTGGGGTGTATATTGGGATGGAAGTATCAGAGTGAAGGGAAATGCATTTAAGGAAATAGGCATGGGTGGAGCTTGAAGTGCTTGAAGTTGCAGAGGATTTCGAGAATAAGATAAAGAAAGATAACAACACTGAAACTAATAGTAAGAAAGTGGTTCTCATATTTGCTTGTTTCGTTGTAAATATGAAGGAGATCATATAAACTGATATCGTATATATAGTATCATAAACCTACTATTTGAGAAAGGGATTAGAGGGTTCGAGAATTCAACTTGTTGTTTTATTTTACCATTGGCATGGATTACATCAAGAAGACACATAAGAAGATGTGAACGTCAAGCTCTTAGACCATTGAATTTCATCATCTACTATGCGTTTATATTTGACAGCTAAAGCCATACAGACTATTAACATTGCCTTATATCAAGAAACAAGAAACATATACCAAGTCATATTTCAATTTATTTATTTTATAGAAATAGTCGCATATCAACATACCTAGTAAACTTTGAAGATTTAAGTGAAAATACGAGAAATGTTCTAAAATGGGGTTATTTTGGAGAAATATCCCGGATTTTTAAAATTTGAGAAAATGTCTCAATCTGTTAGTATTTCTGTTAAACGTACGCGTATGAATCGTCACGTGTCAAAATTTTAGGTGTTTTGACATGTTTATATTGAAATTTATATGTAAAAAATGGGGGTTTGTTGTTTGAAATTGATTTTTTTTTTAAATTGATAAAGAAATTTCAAATTTTAACATATATATCAGGGCTAAAATGGATAAAGATGTTATAATTAACGAAAATACTAACGAATTAGAACATTTTTCTAAATTTTAAAAATCTAGGGCATTTTTCCAAAATAACCCCATTTTAAACGTTGAGATAGTTTGAATGTTGAATGTTGTATCAAGTATATGATTTATAACAGTATATCTGGATATAGTTTGAATGTTGAATTCTTGAATGCTTATCTAGCTAAAAGTTCCAAGTACTAGTAGGGTACATGAAGTATCTAATCTAATAAAATTTTGAATTGATTGAAAACGTGATGCATTCATATATTGTTTAGGCAACAAATCTGTGTTCATTGACTGAAGAAAAAAAAATGTATTGACATCAAGTTGATTAAATATTCTTTAATAATTATTTTGATCTCATCCATAAAATATGTAGATTGCTAAAAAGGTTCAAATTCTGAATTTTCCGGCATCAAAAATTATGGACAAAAGTTGAGAATTGTAAACTAGAGGGTGGTTGTGGACCTGGTGGTGAAAGATAACACCAACCTAATGCATATTGGTTTCCAGAACTTCCCACTATAAATTGTGAGCTGCACCACTAGATAGTGCTAGATAGTGATTTACCCCGGTGGTGGAATCCTCCCTCTATGATAGTGACAAGCGGCGGACAATGTAACACCTACCGAGCGCCAGTGAAGAGCCTGATAATCTAAATTGGCAGGTCCATAGTCTTGTAATCAATTGTACTCATGAGCAGCGGATACTATGGCTAAATATGCTCGTAACGGTAATATAAATATGTGCTGGATGCACCAACTCCTTAGTTTCCTCTCACTTTCGTACCTTTTAGCTTTTTAAAATGATTATGGTTAATCTTCAGAGAAAATAAAAATTAATATATGACAAAATGTTGATTGCTAAGAAGGTTAAAATTCGGAATATGCCTTATGTAAATTATCAGTTTCTTACAATTATTATTTATTTATTTTAAATATGCAACACTTGGAATACTTTGTTCATGTCGAAAGAAATTGTTTGGATCAACTTTGGTCTTCACATGCACTAATCTATTGAAGTTACACTTGTAGTACTTTTCACCCCAAACCTTAGCTTCTAAGTAAGTTGTTGTTCCATTCTTGTTTTTACCAAGATCTAGATCTCTATAGTTAATGTATGCTTCTCTGGGTGACTTAGAAACATAAGGAGTCATGTACTCGTACAGTCGTCTTACACGATTGATATATTTTTCGGATGGCTCTTCACGAATCCAGTAACCCATGTAAACAATCTTGAATATGTTGCCATCTCTATGTGCATAAGGGATTTTGGTTTCTGAAATATCACTCATTCTTCCACCGTAAGGGACGAGGACTAGCATAGTCTGCTCCTCTTTGAATAGTCTTTCCCACAGCCCTTTTAATCCGATTTGTGGAATGGGTTTTTTCACATAATCAGATTTTACCTTAAAGAACAGCTTCGGTTGAGTCCTGTTCAGTAAGACGTCAACTGAACTATCACTAGGAAATAGAAATCCATCCAAGAACAGTACAGATCGAATCCAGCTCATTTCGAAACAATCTTTACTCTCCAAACCCAGCTCAGGAAGTCTCTCTTTCATTAATATTTGAAGCTTCTTGGCATCCCCAAGAAACATGGAGCTGAATGTAGCGACTATCGTTTTCTCCCCTTTTGGACCAGCATTCGCCGCAGTTAATATTACAAGAATAAAGAGCTCTGAAGGAAGTTTATGTGCAACTTCTTGCCACTTATGAACGATTTTTGTTGCACCTTGTGCTAAATTTCTGTTTACTGAAAAAACTGTTACGTTGCGTGGAATGGAAACCAGCCTGATCTTCCACGCGAGAACGATACCGAAGTTCCCTCCACCACCTCCTCTAATGGCCCAAAACAAGTCCTCGCCCATGGTTGTTTTGTTAAGAAGTCTACCATGAACGTCTACTATTCGAGCATCAATTACGTTATCGGCTGCCATGCCATATTTTCTAAGCATGTAACCATACCCACCACCACTAAAGTGTCCACCAACACCAACAGTTGCGGCAGGACCTGCAGGAAAAGCAAGAGTCTGACTCTTTTCTGCAATTCTGTAATACACTTCGCCAAGGGTTGCACCAGATTGAACCCATGCTGCTTTACGCCTTACATCGACATCGATCGATTTGAGATTGAACATATCAACAATTATAAACGGAACATCAGATATGTAGGAAAGACCTTCAAAGTCATGCCCCCCGCTTCGAACTTTAATCTGAAGGCCATGCTTCCTAGAACAAATTACAGCTGCTTGAACATGAGATTCTTGTAAAGGAGTTATTATTAAATCCGGTTTACGAGTATTGGATGAATTGAATCTGAGGTTTGCTATAGTGGATTGCAAGATGGGCGCATAATTTGAACTTTTAGGTGTGTGGACTGGAATATGATTTGTCTTAGAATGATGGGAAAGGCAGTAAACAAAGGCTTCATGAATTGAACTGGATGTAACTATCGAAACCGAGAACTCGGCGAGGAATGAAATTAGAAACGCAACCAATATTAAAGATCTTGAAATGCTCATTTTTCTGTGGTAGCTCATTTTTAGTTAATTTGAGTGTTGAGTTCTTGAATCCTTGTCCATACAAAGATGTTTAAAAAAGATTAATTACTTCGTAACGAAGCGAAGATCATTAATGTCAACTCTTCTGTTAATTAATAGGAAAAAATCTAGATCATGTGGAAACTGGATCCATCAGTTCATGACAGAATCAATTCCTGAAATAAAGTAATATTACAGGTTATTTCTAGTCTCATTCCTCTCAGTATAGAGAATTGAAAGGAGAACACATGTGCGACATGCACGCTTACAAAGAAACTGAAAATAACAGAAAATACTAGTGACACACTAATAATTGCTAAGCACATGAGAGGAACCAATATTAGTCCCACATCGAGCAAAACTCAACAACTATACTAATATTTAGATTCTGTGAATTGCAAAATAAACGTCGAGCTCGGTGGTGTGAGCTTGTAACCCAAGCGGGGACTTAAAGATGGTTGGACACTGTGTTTTAATTCACAGGTAGGTTCTTGTGCACAACTTATCGACTCGCCCGGTTCCAAGTTGGGAGTTGTCTGCACCATCCTTGCGTAAGCTGGGGTTGTGCTGCCACTGAAGTGGAGGGCACCGCGTCAGGCTGGCTTCACAGAGCAGCGAACACATCCTTCTCCTGACAGTGGAAGGATAACGAGTTGATGTGTCCTGGTCCCAACTCAGCCTGGTGAGCTGACTCGGTTGAACTACCATTTTTTTTGATACTAGTATCTCATTCTACCATTCCACTGCTTTTAATCAGTCCATTCTTTTTGGAAGTTGTGGTGGGGCAATGGCCCCCTCTTAAGTGTTTTACCTTTTCCCTAAAAAAGACTGACAAAAATGAAAGCTTTCTTCTACTGCAATTTGTGCAATGACTTCAAACCTAAACACACTAACAAAGCCTTCTACTTTCAAACTTGTTTCCTCCTTTCCTTTGGTTTCAAAAATTCATTCATGAATTTCAACTCTAAACCCAACAACACAACACTCACTGATCTCCCAGTCATTCACTCTATACTAACCTTCTTCTCATCATCATCTTAATCAAATTCTTATTCAGCTATAGCCATGGAGCATACTCTTCAACCCCATGTAATTCTTATGCCGAGTCCAGGTATGGGTCATCTCATTACCAGTCACTGAGTTTGCTAAACGTCTCGTTCTTAATCATGGTTTTTCAGCAACACTCATTGTTGCAACTCAAACTAATTCTCCATTCAAAGCAGTGAAACTAGCTCTCGAACTCAATTCTCTACCAGCTTCTATCAATACCATATTTCTACCTCCTGTTGATATAAATGACCTTCCTAGTGATACTGAGATCGAGGCTCAGATGAGTGCAATCGTGACTCGGTCTCATCCTGCCCTTACCGACTCGCTTAGAACCATTACTTCAAATCACGGAGTTGTCTCCTTCGTTGTTGATCTTTTCTCTACGGAATCGATTGATATCACTAATGAATTCAATATGGATGCTTATATTGGACCAGCTTTACTCTTGTGAGTTTAGAGATGTACCTGACATGATTCAGATACCAGGTTGTGTACCAATCCGGGGGATCGATCTTACAAAACCATTACGAGATAGGAAAATAGAGACTTATGAGAGTTTTATACATTATTGGAAAAAGTTGAATTTGGGCAGGGGTATATTTCTAAATAGCTTTGATGAGATTGAACATGGTGCTTTGAATGGGAAACAATGGGATAATCCTCCGGTCTACGCAATTGGACCGCTTCTTAGAACAATGGGTGTGCGCGATGACGGATCTGATGTGTCAGGTTGTTTGAGGTGGTTGGATAATCAATCACTTGGTTCGGTTCTGTTCGTGTCGTTCGGCAGCGGTGGAACCCTCTCAGGTGAGCAACTAACTGAATTGGCTTTAGGTTTGGAAATGAGTGAACAAAAGTTCCTGTGGTTTTTCAAAAGTCCTATTCTTAGTGGCAAGGCTGCAAATACATTTTACTTGAGTGCTCAAAGTATTGTGATCCTTCTGGAGTGTTACCAAAAGGGTTCTTGGATAGAACTCGAAATTCGGGTTTGGTTGTTTCTTCATGGGTACCACAAATTCAAATCCTCGATCATGGATCAACTGGTGGGTTTTTAACCCATTGTGGGTGGAACTCAACCCTTGAAATCATCGTTCATGGTGTCTTGTTAATCGCATGCCCGCTCTTTGCAGAGCAGGCGATGAACGCAGTGATGCTTACAGATGACATGAAAGTAGTTATAAGGCCGAAACCAATGAAAAATGGTATTATAGGACGTGATGAAATTTGTAAAGTTGTGAAGCAACTTAAGGAAGGTGAAGAAGGAAATAACTTAGGAGTAAGATGAGAGAACTTAAATGTGCTGCGACTAGCATATTGGCTGAAGCTGGCTCCTCAGCTAAAACATTTGCTGAGGCGGTGAGCGCCTGGAAAAATCACTAGTTATCTTGCATTGACAAGGAGAAATAAAGGACTAGCCATGAGGGAAATGAGAAATAAAGGACTAGCCATGAGGGAAATGAAGCAGCGGAACCTAGGAAGTATGTCTTGAATTCATATATGTAACTACTAATAATGATTCTTCTACCACCAGGGAGTTTACTCCCTGGGATATCAGCACCGTGTGCTTAGCTTAGGCATCTATGTTATGAGTATAATTCTTGTTGATATGCCTTGAATCATTTGTTTGCCGGAATACAACGGGGAGTCCGAGGGGCAGAGCCGATGAATCAGATGTCGGTCTCTGTTATGGGAACGATACCCGATGTTTAGTGGCTGGTTTCTCAGATTCTGATTATGCTGGAGATGTGGACAGTAGGAGATCTATGACTGGTTATGTGTTCACTCTTGGAGGTTCTGTTGTAAGCTGGAAGGCAACTCTACAACCTACGGTTACTTTGTCTACTACAGAGGCAGAGTATATGGCCTTGACAGAAGCTGCAAAGGAGGGAATTTGGTTAAAGGGGCTGGTTAATGATCTAGGCTTACATCAGGATCATGCTATAGTGTATTGTGACAGCTTGAGTGCAATATGCTTAACCAAAGATCAAGTCCATCATGAGAAGACAAAGCACATTGATGTCAGGTATCATTTTCTGAGAAATGAGAAGAGAATTGAAGTGAAGAAGGTAGGGACAGCTGATAACCCTGCTGACATGTTCACCAAGCCAGTTCCTGAGAGCAAGTTCCAACATTGTTTGGACTTGCTCAATATCACAAGTCAATAGTGTGAGCCCCTGTCTAGGGGCATCTGAGGCAGAGAAATGTTCCGGCACTGTCATGGTGCATCTGTTTCTGTTGCTGGGAGGATTCAAGTCAAGGTGGAGATTTGTTGATATGCCTTGAATCATTTGTTTGCCGGAATACAACGGGGAGATTTGTTGATATTACCTAAACGGTATACGTAATGTATTATGACTGGGATTGTTTTCCGCTTCCTAGTCGAATTAGGGTTTATATTCTTTGCCCTATATATAGGCATACGTTGTACCTAGAGAAAGCATCTTTGGTATTCTGCTCAGTAATAAAACTCTGGTTTCTCTGCCGTGGAGGTAGCTAACGTAATAGTTAGTGAACCACGTTAAATCCCTGTGTTCTTTATTTGTTTATCGTTCTCGTTTGATCTCTCGTTATAACAATTCTGCATACTGGGACCTCACAAAGGTACCGAACTGTCGTCTGAGTCGTATTACAGCAGAATCGTATCGATTACTTTACTTGTTTTTTATGTTAGTGAAGTTGCAAACAAAATTTAGATAGAAGAAACATTGAATTAATCCAGGCATGAGATTTCACTAAATTAACAGGGGTAGTCAATTGGGATTTATAATGACTTATAGAGAATTCTGAAATAGGTTGTTATTCAATTGAGATTTCCAGAGAGTCTCCCAAACTCTCCTGTTATTGGATAGAGACTTTTTCCAAGTCTTTTAAATTCCCCCACTCTTTTGTTATTGGATTAAGATTTGTTGGGAGTCACTCAAACACTCTTGTTATTGGATTAAGACTTCAAAATCATGGATTTGTTACTTATTGGGATTTTGAGAGACTTTTTGGATGAAAATAGGCATGAGTGAAATCTCTCCCTTATAGGTGATATTTTGAGAGACTTGAAATTTTGGGTAATCCAAAGGTTCTCATTTTTCAACCTTATCGGATGGTTATTAGCAAATGTTTTCTTTCTTCTTTATTCCTCCACCTTTCTTTGTTTTTATCGATTTATGGAACAATTTTTCTTCACACCATTTGACTGTTAGTCTCCTCTAATCATTTTCAAGAAGTATATTGGGGTGAAGCGCACTCATTATCTCTCTGAGCTAGAAACAACATTTGGCTGCCTTTTTCTTCTTCTTCACTACTAAACTCTCCTCCGCCATCAAAACCCCTTAAACCTCTCTATTCTTCTCATCATATCAGCTTACAGGGTGTAATGAATCCTCAAAATCCATATTACAACAACCCTTCTTTCTACTTCCACCCATCACCAATCCCTAATTATCAAAACCCTAATTACCTTCATCCTCAAAATCATCATCATCATTATCAACCAATTCTCCCACCAAACCCCTCTTCTTCTTTTACTACAACTAAATCCGAACAACAATGGAGTTACAGTCGGCCTGTGTTTACGTCACATTCCTTACCCTAAAAGATTATCGTTTAATCCTTTTTATTCTCACTCGATTAACAACAATCAGCGAATTCGATTAGATACAAAAACATATAACCGAATTTCATTACCCAAATCGATATTATTAAGAGTTGTCACTAAAGCATTGAATTCTGATAAGAATTTGACGACGAATGGTTCCATAATTGGAAAGAGTAGTAAATTTGATGATAAACCAGAACCATATAGTGGTAAATCTGGTTCAATTTCATTTTATGGGTTAACTCATCAGTCTGTAGAAGAAGGGAAATTGGTTTCATCTCCTTTTAAAGATGATATTGGTACTTCATTTATATGGGTTTTAGCTCTAATTGCGTTGATTTCTTCTTTAGTGCTTCCACAGTTTTTTCTAAACGGTTTTTTTGATGTTGTTCTGAAGGATGAGATTCTTGCAGGTAACCCTTACAAAAAAAATTATTATCTTTATTATTATCTTTTTTTTTGTCTATTATGTATGAATATACGATTCATGGCTGGAAATGAATTTAGTTTACTGTATGGTAGCTTAATATTTGTTGAATATTGCTTCACATGAATCACATCGCTATTGTTGAAGAAATGCTTGGCACATCACATTAATACACGTTTTATCTGTGTTGAAGAAATTCTTGGCACATTCTTACTTGTTGTTGGTCAAAATTCTCGGTATGCCGTCGTTCGTGATACGTTTCGTCGATCTCGTTGGACGGTCAGCTCAAACTTCAATCAAATGTTGAGGGCCTTGAATACCTTATCGCCGCTGATGATGGCTATCCCCTCGAGAACAACCCAATCGAAAATAAAAGAAAGTACATGATTTTATCCTTATCTTAAGGTATAATGATTTTTATTTTTTATTTTTTTTATATATGCATATATATATATATATATATATATATATATATATATATATATATTACTCAAGATTATAATTACAACATGCAATTTTAAACATGTTTTAGGATTATATTGGAGCTATGGATGGTACACATATTCCAGCAATGATAAAGGGTAAGGATGTGAGTGCTTATCGTAATCGTAAAGGAGTATTATCTCAAAGTGTTTTAGCTGCATGCAATTTTGATTTAGAATTTATAAATGTGTTGAGTGGGTGGGAAGGGTCTTCTCATGACGCAAAGATTCTAAATGATGCTTTAACAAGGAGGAGCGGACTCACCATTCCGCAAGGTAATTATACATAATTTATTTGTATTAATCTCTTTGAATTAGGTTATTATGCATATAATGATTAGGTTAATCATAAAAAATTAGGTAAATTTTATTTGGTGGATTGTATTTGCAAACCGACGCCAGTTCTTAGCTCCATACCGTGGTGTTCGTTATCATCTCCAAGAATACTCAGGTTCCGGGCGGCAACCAGTAAAAGCTGATGAATTGTTCAATCTTCGACATGCATCTCTAAGGAATGTAGTTGAGAGAATATTTGGTGTATTCAAATTACGCTTCTTAATATTTAAGAGTGCACCCCCGTTTCCATACAAAACACAAGCGGAAATAGTTTTGGCATGTGCAGGATTACATAACTTTTTGCGCAAAGAATGTCGTTCCGATGAATTTCCAGTTGATGAAAGTGAAGAGGAACCGGATTCTTCCATTGAACAAATAGATCCTGAAGACAATCTTTCCCAAAATCAAACTCAGAGAAAACAACGAGAAGATGCTAATCAGTGACGAGATAGCATAGCAAATAAAATATGAATGAAATAAAGAGAATGAAAACTGAAGTATGATAGTATGCTCTTCATTCCTCATGAAGTATTTCCTGTGATGGCAGAGGGTTTTCTCTGAACTCATGGCGAGGTTGCTAATTCATGAGCAATGGTTAAATGAGCAAAATCAAGTATCTACATAAATACTTGATTCACAGGATTCTACTGCATTTTATAGCAAGAATGCTTCTTCTAATGGTAGAACTGGTCTCATCATAATTTTAGAAGTACAGAAATGCAAGAAATACTCCAATATTAACTTCTTCTTCATCATCAAATAGATCTGTGGCTGGTAATACTGGTCCAATACTGATCTTTAATTCTAATGGATCAAGAAGATCACAGATTGATTATTCGAATGTTGAATGTCAAATCTGTCGAAGGATGGGGCATTATGCAACTAAGTTTTTCTTCAGATATACTCCACCAAAGAATGTGGGTTCGGCTGGTGGTGTTTCCAGTGTTGCTGAGGTAGAGACAAATTTTTCTGGTCTTACTGTCAACAATGATGAACTTAGAGATATTAATTCTTCTACAACATGGATCTCGGATACTGGTGCATCTGCACATATGAATGGAGACAGCTCGCTATTACAACATACCTCTCCTTATGCTGGCAAGGAGAAGGTGGTGGTGGGATCAGGTAAGAAACTACCTATCACTATGCTTGGGACTTCATTCTTGCAAACACCTGAAACTAGTTTTAGGATGAACATTGTGTTGCTTGTTCCTGAACTTAAGTATAATTTATTGTCAGTTGCTAGGTTTAATAGAGAAAATAAATGTTACTTTGTGTTTTATCCCTGTGGTTATGAAATTAGAAGTATACATGACAACAATCTTTTGGTTCACGGTAGTATGGTCAACAATCTATAACCTATATCAAATCTTTACTCTGGATCATCTGAGTGTTACTCATATTTAGCTTCATCTATTAATTCTTCTTTATCTAATGTGTGGCATTCTAGACTAGGTCATCCTTATTCTCAAATTTTACAACTATTACAATCTCAGAAACACATAAATACAACTTCTAATCTCAATCATTTACCTATTTGTCATCCATGTTAGCTTGCGAAAAGCAAAAGGTTACCATTTCACTTGTCTAACTCTCATGCAACAACTCCTTTAGTACTCATTCACTGTGATATATGGGGACCAGCTCCTGTATCTTCTCTATCTGGTTATAGATACTACATAGTGTTTATTGATGATTATAGTCGATATCATTGGATTTATCCCCTGACTTACAAGTCAAATGATTTGAATTGTTTTTCTCGTTTCAAAAACCAAACAGAAAACCAGTTTTCAACAAAAATAAAGAGTTTTCAAGTGGATGGTGGTTAAAGGTTCATTCAAGATTTTTCTGGATAATTGTGGAATAACAATAAGCATAGACATATTACTGAAATGGGGAATACTTTACTTTTTCATGCTTCATGTCCTAAAGAATACTGGTATGAGGCATTTCTTACTGCAACCTTTCTTATAAATAGAACACCATCTAAAATCTTGAACTTCCAGTCTCCCTATTACAATCTTGTACCATATTATGGGTTTCTTAAAAATTTTGGTTGCATCTGTTATCCTTTCTTAGGATATTCAAGAGATGATAAACTATCTCCCAAGTCGGTTAAATGTGTGTTCATTGGTTATAGTCTTTTGCGTAAGGGATATAAATGCTAAAATCCAGTTTCTAAAAGAACTCATTTCTCCAGGCATGTAGTGTTTGATGAAAGTAAATTTTATTTTTCGTCTTCACAGATATCTTCTGTTTCTGATCAGACAATTCAACCATTATATGTGGTGTCTGAAACTTCAGATGTTAATGTTTCTGGTTCTGAACCTCATAGTGCAATTCAAACTAGATCCAAAACAGAAATCTCCAAACATAAGTCTTTTCCTGATCATGTGTCATATTCTGCTGTTAAGCATCCTATTGCTGCTGCATTCTCATCACTGTTGACTACTACTGGTGAGCCAAGAAGTTTCAAAGTTGCTTCTAAAATTCCAAAGTGGGTTTCTTCAATGAAAGAAGAGGTTCCATCTTTGGTGGAGAATGATACTTGGGAGTATGTTTTTCCTGAACCTTGGATATAGGTGGATTTATAAAGTTAAATTAAAGGCAGGTGGAACTGTAAGCATATATAAATCTAGGTTAGTAGCAGAAGGAAATAATCAACTTGCAGGGGTGGATTACTATGCTACTTTTAGTCTTGTAGTCAAATTTACAACTGTCAGAATAGTGTTAACTCTTGCTATTACTAAACAATGGAGTGTACGGCTATTAGATGTGTCTAATGCATTTCTGCATGGTCATTTAGAAGAACCTGTTTACATGACTCAGCCTCAGGGATTTATTCATTCGGATTACCCATCATATGTTTGTAAGTTGAAGAGGAGCCTATATGGACTGAAACAGGCACCGAGAGCCTGGTTTAACACTTTCAGTTTTTTTTTGTTATCTTTTGGGTTTTTGAAATCAGTGGCTGATAATTCAATGTTTGTTTACAATACTACATCTGATATGCTTGTTCTGTTAGTATATGTGGATGATATTATCCAGACTGGAAGTAGTGATAGTTTAATGAATGACTTGCTAACAACCATGCATTCCAAATTTTCTATGAAAGACTTAGGTCACTTGAACTATTTTCTTGGTATTGAAGATCAAAGAGATTTTAATTCCTTTATGCTGATTCAAAAGAAATATACAGTTGATTTGCTAACAAGAACAAACATGCTAGACAGTAAACCATGTTCGACTCATGTTGCTAAAGCAAATAAAGTGTCTGTTAATAATAGAAATAAGCTGGAAGATGCTACTGAGTATAGGAATATCGTGGGTAGTCTACAATATTTGACTCTAACAAGGACAAATATACTTTTTGCTGTAAATTATGTTTCTCAGTTTATGAATGCGCCAACAGATGTTCATTTGCTGCTTGTAAACGGGTTCTGCGGTATTTGAAAGGGAGTATTGGGACTGGTATATGTTTAAGGGCAGGAGACTTAAACAAACTGACAACCTATTGTGATTCAGACTGGGCTGGCTGTCCAGATACAAGGAGATCTACGTCTGTCTATAGGGTTTTTCTAGGTGATTCAATCGTGGCATGGTCATCCAAGAAACAACAAACCATATCAAAGTCTTCTGTTGAGGCAGAATATAAGTGTTTAACTCATATTGCTGCGGAATTACAATGGGTGACTTATGTTCATAAGGAGTTACATGTTGCTTGGCAAAGTCCAGATATTTTGTATTGTGATAATACTAGTGCTATTTCATTGGCAACTAATCCAGTTTTTCATGCCAGGTATAAACACATAGAAGTTCACTATCATGCTGTCCGGGAGCTTGTTGAGTCAGGATTTTTGAAGCTTCGGCATGTGGTTAGTGAAGATCAGTTAGCTGATTTGTTTACAAAGGGAATGTGTTTTCCAGCGTTTTCCAGGTTGCTGCATCAGTTACTTGGATATCCAGCGTTTTCCAGGTTGCTGCATCAGTTACAAGGGTATGTTAGACAGTCAATAATAGTCAAGTCAAGTCGGGTCTGTATTAGTCAGTCAAGTGTCTTATATGACAGGTCAAGTCTTGGTCTATGGGCTAGTTAATGAGGTACATCTTTATAGGTATAAATACTAGGCGTGCTTCTCTGTAACAGGTACATTGAATATAATCTTGGAAATAACAAAGAGAAAGGAAAATTGTTCGTCTCAATACATTTAGTCTTCTCAAAATTAATTCGTTCAACACATTCATCAGGACTCGGATTTGGTAGCTTTTTTATATCAAGACTTCAAAGTAATCAGACATGTTGAAATAGAAATCTAGTCCCATTCCAGTCAGTCAACCAAAATGGTTTCCAAATTCCAACCAAGGGCATGAAACAATTTTTTTTGTTACCAAATTACAAACAAGGGCATGAATAAAGAAGCTCTAAAATGCGTTATACTAGTTTCATATTTACTAACAGGAAAATAGTGGGATTAGATTATAAGATCACGAACATACCCTAATAAAACTAGGGTACTCCCCAATTAAAAATATGGTTTTTTGCAAGATCGGCCCTCTCTTGCAAAGATTGAAGAAGGAAAATGTGCATGGACGAGAATGAATTTGGTAATACATTTTGTTCGATATGTTATGAAGATCTAAAACCTGTGACTGAATTTCTTCAAGTAATCACCACATGATGTGGTCATGTCTTTCACGGGCTTTGTCTTCAACAATGGTAAATTGAAAATGTATCCCGGATTTGAACTAGCAATTAATGGATATGTCCCGTGTCGAATTTAAGGAATATGTCTCAGACGTCCATTTTTTCCGTTAAGTATATATTTTTGGACAGTTATTCCCTCCACACATAAAACATTTAATGGTTAAAGAGAGGGAAAATTGGAAATATATTCTGGATTCATGAAGTTGATCATGATAGGAGTTGATAATGGTGTAAAAATACCTTAAATGTCAAGGGCATAACTGTCTAAAAATATGTATTTAACGGAAAAAATGGACGGCTGAGACATATTTCTTAAATTCGACCGTTACAGGACATATCTTCAACGGATAATTCAAATCTGTGATATATTCTCTATTGTTGTATTGCAAATAATAAAACATGTCCAGACTCCCGTATGTAAACAAACATGTTGTCTAACAAAATATAAGTCGTCTCTATTTTCAATCAAATGGTGATGCAGTTCATCCAGAAAAGGGAGCAAAAGAAGACGACCGGAGTCAAAGAAAAGAAGTTACAAGGTAAGGTTTTAGGACTTACTTGTTTTAATCAACATCAAAAGAGAAAAATGAAAGAAATGAGTGATGAGGTGAATGAGTTACAAAGAAAGCTTTTCGAACGTAATTATTCTTTTGCACAACAAGAAGGAAAATTGAAAGAGATGAGTAAAGAGCTTGTTAAATTTGCATGTTTCTTGTTCATATTTTGTAGCATGGTATATTCAATAATGAAGTAAAAACAATGAGCTCTGTATTTATGCGTTGACAGTGGGTTCCTGTCAGCTCAAAAACATAGTTTACACCGTGCTTTTATCAGAGGATACACAAAAGATAAAATGCAACCCAACATATAGACTACAAGGGAACCGTATCCAGCAGAATCCAACACGTATATGGTAGTCTTTCAAAATATAAGGAAACCATATATATCATTCAAGGAAAATCATATCACCGTATATATCATTCAAGGAAGATCTCTTCACCGCATATATCATTCAGGGAAGATCTCTTCACAATAATAGCATATCATTCACAACAATAACATATCATATATGTATATCAAATATCATTCTTCCAATTAAAGCATATATGTATAATGTAGGATATTGTATAAGAACATAGGCACATATCAATATCTATTGAGTGGTTGAACCTATTCTTTGTACTGTGTAGTGTATCTTTTTTATGGTATCAGAGCAACTAGTCTCCAACGAGCAACAGATCTTAAACATGTCTTCCGCCTCTTCAGAACAAACCTCCAACTTCACCATCAATACCCAGCCTCCCACCACTTCCTAAAAACCCTTAATAGCTCTCAATATCACTACCCAGATTAATGAAAGATTAACCCCCTCCACATTTCCTCAATGGCGTTCCCAGTTTGAGGCACTGCTTATAGGCCATGATCTTCTTGATTATGTCGAAGGCACCATCAAGTGCCCCTCTTTAGATGGCACTCCTACTCAAGAACTACGAAAAACTCATTGGTTTTCGACAGGACAAACTCATTTTGAGTGCAATACTAGCCTCAACATCTTCCTCAATCACACCTCTTATAGCTACAGCAAAAACTTCTGATGTTGCTTGGAAAAAACTAAAAAATCTCTATGCTAGATGGTCAAGAACTTGTGCGATGCAGTTAAAGGAAGATCTTACCTTGATCCAGCGTGGGAACATGACCATCTCGGAGTATATTCACGCAGTGAAAAATCTAATTGATGAATTGGCTATTATAGATCAATTTATATCAGATGATGATTTAACTCTTTATGTATTGAATGGCCTAGGTTCAGACTTCAGAGAGATAGCAGCACCAATTCGTGCTAGATAATCATCTCTAACATTTGAAGAATTACATGACTTATTAGTTGGTCATGAAACTTACCTCCGACGCCTGGAAACTACAACACAGAACCTGGTCGCGTCTGCCAACTACACCAAAACAAGGTCAGCAGGATCCGAAGCAAGTTATCAGCATTTCAGACAGTCTGATTACTCCAGACCGTCTCCAGGCAGGCCCCCAAGGCAAGCCGTCAGCACCACAGGTCCCTCTCCTGGCAGATATCCTAACAGTGTCCATCGTCGCTACCCTTCAAACTTCGGAAAATACAGCACTTTCAACAAGCGCTACCATCCTAAATGTCAGCTCTGTGACCATCCTGGTCACACGGCCAAGACATGTCCCCAACTTCAGTCATACAATGCATCTATAAACTGTCCCATAACCTCTACATGAAAAGAAAAGAACTGGCTTCTCGACTCAGCCGCGTCCCATAACATCACAGGTGAGCTCTCCAACTTATCCTTGCACTCCGAATATGATGGAACAGATGAAGTGATTCTCGGTGATGGTTCAGGTTTTCCCGTCACACACATTGGCTCTTTGGCTCTAAACACTCCACATCGAACATTTACACTAAGTGACACTCTTCATGTTCCAAATATTTGCAAAAATCTCATCTCTGTGCATCATCTCACTAAGCAAAACAATGTGTTTGTTGAATTTCATCATTTTCATTTTTTCTGAAAGACAAGATCACGGGGGAAATATTACTAAAAGGAGCATGTAAAACGGTATCTACACCTTTCTGGAGTCTTCGGTGGCATCGCAAAAGGTCGCTAATATGCATGAAAGAACGTCTGCTGACGGATGGCACAAGCGGCTTGGACATCCTTCCCTTAAAATTGTTAATCATCTCATTAAGAAGTTTGCACTTCCTATTTCCTTCCGAGAAAATCTGTCTTCTTTATGTCATTCCTGTTCCATTAATAAAGCACATCAACAATATTTTCGTGTCACAAGCGTTCGCAGCCATGAGCCTCTTGAGCTAATTTACACGGATGTGTGGGGACCTGCTAGCTATACTGGGATTGAGGGTTCATGATATTATCTTATTTTTGTTGATCATTTTACAAACTATATATGGTTCTACCCCATGCAAACTAAATCTTGTGTTTCCTTAATTTTTCCATAATTCAAAAACATTATCGAAAACCTTTTTCAAAAATCGGTCAAACACCATACTCTGATAATGGAGGTGAATTTCTCGCTTTAAAATCATATCTTTCACTTCATGGCATAACTCATTTCACAACTTTCCCTCGCACACCTCACCAAAATGGTGTCTCTGAACGACGTCACCGTCATTTGGTTGAAACAGGTCTTACACTTCTCCATGATGCCAATCTAGATTTTTCATTCTGGCCACATGCTTTTCAAACAGTTTCATATCTCATAAATCGTCAACCAACACCTATTCTACACAACAAATCTCCTTTCGAAGCTCTTTTTGGCCAACCACCAAACTACTTTAAGCTAAAGAAATTTAGGTGCATATGCTATCTTCTCACCAAGGCCTACAACTCAAATAAAATGCAACCCAAATCCAAAATATGTATCTTTCTTGGCTATTCACCAACTCAAAATGGATATAAATGTTTCGAACCTCAAACTAAAAAAAAAAATTATCTCCGTCATGTGCTATTTGATGAAAGCAGGTCTCTTTCACAGCCCTCATTTGTGCCTAGTGAACTCCCTAATCCTCCACAGGCGGACAACCATCATCATCTGTTTCCTTTACAGTTTGGAATCCAGCCACTAGTGCCATCCATGCAGCATCTCAATGCATCAGTGCCTATGCAGCCTTCGGAAAGGCTAACTGCTGCTGCTACACACTCCCCAGGTAATATTGCCCCCTCTAATCCTTTAATTCAGCACCCTGAACAGGCTACAGACACCTACCTGGGCCATCTACCTAGCTCTCCAGCAGCAACCGAGACTGAGCAGTCATCAGCATCACCAGTCGCTGCTGTTCTTGGCACGCCTGTATGCACAGCCAATCCTGCTCCAACTCTAGCCACACATCAAGACATGGCAATTGCTCATCGCTTTCATAGTATGACCACAAGATAGATGAATCAGATCTTTAAACCCAAGCAAATTAATGCAGTCTCCAAGCATCCTCTACCTCAGTTAATTGAACCAACCAGTGTTAGCCAAACATTGGTCGATCCTCAATGGCGTGAAGCCATGTCTGCACAGGTGACTTCCTTAATAAATCATGGCACGTGGGATCTCGTCTTACCAACAGGTGAGTGTCAACCAGTTGGGTGCAAATGGGTTTTCACAGTCAAGAGAAAGGCTGGTGGCTCAATTGACAAGTTCAAAGCCAGACTTGTGGCAACGGGTTACAACCAACGGCCGGGCATTGACTACACAGAGACTTTCAGTCATGTAGTTAAACCAGCAACAATACGAACTGTACTATTCATTGCGGTGATGAATGGATGGGTTTTGAGACAGATGGATGTCAACAATGCTTTTCTGCACGGGGCCTTAACTGAAACTGTCTTTATGACACAACCTCCAGGTTTCAAGGATGCGTCCAAGCCAAATCATGTATGCAATCTCCACAAGGCCATCTATGGGATAAAACAAGCACCACGAGCTGGGTATCATACACTCAAAACAACCATTCTTCAATTGGGTTTTTGCAACTCTAAGGCAGACTACTTCTTGTTCATATACAGTCAAGAAGCTACAGTATGCTATTTTTTGGTTTATGTGGATGATCTTATCATCACAGGCAATAACTCAAAGTTTGTGCTCTCTATCATTACAAAGTTAGGTAATATGTTCTCTCTCAAAGATATGGTTTCTCTTCACTACTTCTTAGGAATTGAAGTAATTCCCACAAAGGCAGGTTTGTTTCTTTCCCAACACAATTATATTCGAGAACAATTGAACACTATGAGCATGAGTGATGCGAAAGATGTCTCCACTCCACTCTCTACATCCCAACCTCTTTAATTGGTTGATGGTACAGCAGCTGTGGACAGTTCCGAGTTTCGGCGACTCATAGGCAGTCTTCAATATTTGTCTTTAACACGACCAGACATCTCCTTTGCAGTAAACAAGCTATCTCAATTCATGCACAAGCCAACTACAACTCACAAGACAGTTGCCAAACGGCTACTCAGGTACCTGAAGCAAACTATATTCTATGGCATTCAGATTCTTAAAAATGGACCTTCCACTCTTCGAACATACACAGATGCTGATTGGGATGGAAACATAGATGATCGCACATCAACATCTGCCTACATCAGTTTCTTGGGCTCAAATCCAATCTCCTGGTGTTCCAAAAAGCAACGAGCCGTTGCAAGATCATCCACAGAAGCTGAATACAGAGCACTAGCTAATGCAGCGTCTGAGACAATGTGGCTGGCAACACTGTTCAAAGAGCTTGGAGTTCCACTTACAGACTCCCCTCAACTGTTATGTGACAACATTGGAGCCACACATCTCAGTCTCAACCCCGTCCATCATTCACGCATGAAACACATTCAAATTGATCTACATTTTGTGAGTGATTTAGTTCAAAAAGGAAGCCTTCAGGTACGACATGTTCACACTCAAGATCAGCTAGCTGACCTTCTGACAAAGCCATTATCCAAGATGCGGACTCCATGCTACGGAACAAGATTGGTCTTTTTGATGGAACACCAATCTTGCGGGGGCGTATAAAGGAACCGTATCCAGCAGAATCCAACACGTAAATGGTAGTCTTTCAAAATATAAGGAAAAGATCATATCACCGTATATATCATTCAAGGAAGATCATATCACCGTATATATCATTCAAGGAAGATCTCTTCACCGCATATATCATTCAAGGAAGACATGGTATCATTCACAATAATAGCATATCATATATATATATATCAGATATCATTCTTCCAATTAAAGCATATTTGTATAATGTAGGATACTGTATAAGAACATAGGCACATATCAATATCTATTGAGTGGTTGAACCTATTCTTTCAACTGTGTAGTGTATCCTCTTTATAGACATGGTAGCAGGTGAATGCACACAGAGACTGCCCGTTCGCTTAAATCTATAGGAGTAGAAAGGTATTCTAAACATTCATTTGGGTGGCAGACACGCACACCCCAACCATGAGGGAGATTCACCTTCACCAACCCATTAACGTCCTTCTCACCCTGTCTACAATCTGATTTTTAGCGCCGGGAAATTCACAACTGTCATCCAAAAGGAATCTGTATACCTCCCGCTTACGGTCGGATGTCGAATGCCCCCAGATCTCAGCCTATACAACAAATTGGTTTAGGAATTAAGTTTTTCTACTTTTGAAAATCATGTAGAAATCTGGATGTTTCGAATCCTTACCGAGAAGATGCAAATGCCAAGCAACTTCAAAGCAATTGTGACATCATAAAATACACGAGGTCAAGAGCCTTTTCAGTTCAGTAGAGGCGAGAATAATACATACTATCTTATCCAAGATTCTAGCTCCTTTGCTAGCATAGATTGGCCTACTTCTGACTACGAAAGGTTGGAGTCTTATAGTGAAGAACAATGCAGAATTACATGCCTGAACGATTGTCTCTGTGATGTAGCCATTGTCAGCGTAGGAAACTGTTGGAAGAAGAAGTTGCCACTCTCAAATGGGAGATATAGCAGTAGCATGAATGGAAAGGCTCTCATCAAAGTACGGAGAGACAACTCATCATCAGGACCGGATCACTACTTATTACCTGTTTCTCCAGGCGAGAATAAGAAAGATCGATCAACATTCATCCTGGTTGGATCATTACTCCTAGGTAGCTCAGTGTTTTTCAATTTCATGTTGTTAGCTGTAACGTGTCAGAAAAAAATAAAATTCTTCTTCAAGGACTGCAAGAAATCGAGAAATGAAAACCAAGATCCAAGTTTCTTGAGATCAAATCTTCGTTGTTTTACCTACCAAGAGCTTGAGAAAGCCACAGATGGGTTCAAGGAAGTGTTAGGAAGGGGTGCATTTGGCATAGTTTATAAAGGAGTGGTGGAAGACAACTACGTTGCTGTGAAGAAATTAGACATGTTGATTGAACAAGGAGACAAGGAATTCAAAACTGAAGTAAGAGTGATAGGCCAAACCCACCACAAAAATCTCGTACGGCTCTTCGGGTATTGCGAGGAAGGACAGAACCGGCTTTTGGTATATGAGTTCATGAACAAAAGCAATTTAGGAGAGCACCTCTTTGGAATTTCAAAGCCTAATTTGGAACCAGCGAGTCCAGATTGCTTTTGGCATCGCCAGAGGCCTAATGTACTTGCATGAAGAGTGCAGCAGCCAGATCATCCATTGTGATGTAAAGCCTCAGAACATACTCCTAGACGATAGTTTTACAGCAAAAATTGCAGACTTTGGATTGGCAAAGCTTCTAATGCACGACCAAACTCGAACTCAGACAGGGGTAAGAGGAACAAGAGGTTACGTTGCACCTGACTGGTTCAGAAACACACCAATAAGAGTAAAGGTGGACGTTTACAGTTTCGGCATGGTATTACTGGAGAACATTGCTTGCAGGAAGGGCATTGAACTGGAGCTGGGAGGGGAAGACAAAACTCTTCTAGCAGATTGGGCTTATGATTGCTACATAACAGGTAAATTGAAAGATCATGTGGAGGAAGATGAGGAAGCGATGAACGACATGAGAAGGCTCCAGAGGCTGGTAGCGATAGCAATCTGGTGTATTCAAGATGACCCAAGATTCAGGCCATCAATGAAGAAGGTCATACAGATGCTACAAGGGGTGATTGAAGTTCCAGTGCCTCCATCCCCTTATACATGTTCAGGAAATTATACCCAGCCAGGTGCTCTAAAGATGTTTGTTCAGGAACTGCTACTACTGCATTTCAGCAAGTACTCTTGTATGTAAAATTTCTGAACCCATCTAGAGTTTAGAGTATTTGAATCAGAATACGTAAATTACTCTTAGATCTACACGCGTGCAACCAAGGCCTTCGTCCATGGCTCAGCTTAGTGGAACACAACGTTAACGTCGTGTATGTGAGTTCCAGGTTGTTAGAATGATGAACCCATCTTTGCATAAGAGCAAAAATCCCAAGGAAAACATCTTTGTTGTTTACGTTAGTGAAGTTGCAAACAAATTTTAGATAGAAGAAACATTGAATTAATCCAGGCATGAGATGTCACTAAATTAAACCCAAACACTTGATTCATTCATTGATTGCTTTCAGAATAAAAAAGAAAAAACCATTACAACGAAAAAACAATAAACAAGACAAAATCCTAAAAATGGATAATAAAATAGTACTCGAAAGAACTTTCCATTAAATGCCACATCAACTTCCTTGCTACCTCGTTCAACCGGATTTCTCCTATTCTTATTGCGTCGTGTTACACGGCGTCCCTTCTGTTTACGGAGAAGTGGAACATTTTTGCCACGCCTTTGTCTGATACTACTGGGACAATCAACAGTTCTATTGTCCTCGTTACTTTGACAGTCAGTTTCCTCATCAGAACCTGCAGCAGTCTCAGCAATGTCCTTTTCGACGGCATTTTCCTCTGGATAAACAGTTCTATTGTCCTCGTTACTTTGACAGTCAGTTTCCTCATCAGAACCTGCAGCAGTCTCATCAATGTCCTTTTCGACGGCATTTTCCTCTGGATAGGAGAGATCATTGAGCGTTTCATATTCCCACAGCATATCACATGAATTCTCTAACTCCAATTGGTTAGCCATAACAATATCCAAACCTTGAAACCTAAATAAAACACTTCTTCTGATTCTTCTGAGCACTGAGATTTTTGTTGTTTCCACTCAATCCCTTAGCTTTGACAACATATATAGGTGATGGGTGCTGCAGGTAAGTATATATAGACCTTGGAAGAGATTCTAATCCCATTCTAACTCTAGTTTCAGCGTTCCACCGTTAGACGGAATTAGGATGTTGCGATGTTTCATTATTATACAAGGTTTCGGATTTTGTCAAAACAAAACACACAATATTTAGGGTGTAAACAGAGTGTAAGTTTTAATTCGGTGTAAACAATAAAACAAGATAATCCATCCAATTTCCTCCATCAGTCACAATCTCAACCCTACATTCTCACCAATATCCCTTTTCTGCTATACCCATTCCCAAAACACCCACAGGCCACAGCAGCACCAAGCAAAGCCTGATCTTCATAGCATTTCTCAGACCTATCGAATTATTCTTTGCTTAAAATGAGTCAAACTTCAAAGCATTCAGACATGTTCTTAGTCAACAAAAATGATATCCAAATTTCAACCAAGGGCATGAAATAATATTTTTTGTAACTACCAAGCCCAAATAACATGCTTGCAAGACAAATGGACGTAAAATGTATTCCTTATAAACTGTCCGTTACCAAAACACAAACATACATATAGATCAGATTATCTATTTCACTGTTTGAATTCGGCAATTTCAAAAACTCGTGCAGTTTGATCAATAGAAACAGAAACAAGGAAATCTAAATTTGCAGAGGGAGACAGAGACTGAATGGCATTGGAATGACCGTTGAATGTCTTCACACATTCCCCTGAGAGGCTATCCCATACTCGTACTTTACCATCTAGACCTCCTGTAACTACATACCTAGTTGAACCTAGCCATGCCAAGCAAGCTACACCATCCTGCAGAAACCCATAGATTATTTACAGCTAATTAATTGTAATAACTAGTAATTTAAAAATCATGAGTATCGACATTTAAGTTTTGTCCATGGTGATGCAACTCAGTAGGGTGATAGTTAAGAGTATTTCTTGTGCGCACGGCGAAACACCGACCTCACATGGTGATGAAGTTTTCTTTGTTTAAATTTTTGTCAGAAAAGAAAAAACATCTCAAACTCTCTAAACCACACATTTCAGTCACTTCCACTAACAAAAACCCAACCAACTTTTGATTGAGTTCATCAGGATGATCAACTTAGTGAGCACAACAACTTCATCTCAAAGAAATAACAGGTAATGGATCATTTCCATGACCACTTGATGCCTAAAAAGTAATCAAAAAGAAAATCTTGGATGTATCTTAGACAACGTCTATCGAGCCATACCTCATGATCACATGTACAGCGTGCAGTTGATCGTTGCAGGTCCCAAATGATGAGTTTCTGATCAAGGCCACCTGTTGCAGCAAAAGGGTGGCTACAAACAAAGAATAAATAATGAGAGGATTTCTACAGGATGCCATATAACGAAACTTGATTTTTAGCAGACAATTTTCATATGTTTAATAGATCAAGACTCAGAGCTGTATATTTAATGTATTGATCACTTGAACGTGTTTCCAAAGCTTATCAGCTGTTTTAGAATACTCATAAGCTTTACTGCTAACTACAGGTTACGAGAAATAGTTAACTTAAGGCACCATTTCATATTAGATAAGTGGTTCAAACTCAAAATGAAGTGAACTCTGGATTGGGGCAATGCAGTATCATAATTCGACAAACAGGCTGTAATAGATTGAATACGCTAGCTAAGAGAATATAACGAGCAATCGGCATAACTAATGCTGATGCGCCTCTTGGCGCTTGCATACTTTATCCTAGTGAAGCATTTCAGAATTTTGGTTCAGTGCAGGTAATCAAGATATCAATAATACCTGGGGGAAAGGCCAATGCACTCAACTGAGTCAGAGTGAGATAGCAGAGAATTAATCACCTGAGAGGAAGAAAAAACATTTTACAAACCGAATCTTTAAAGTTCATGATAAATCCACTAATGCTATAAAGTTTATGCCTATTCACCACCATACATGTAAGCACAATTCTCTGATCAAGTTTACATCAGTCTTGAGACAAAAAAAAATGATTGAGAGGATAGTGAAAGACAATAAGCAAGATAGTGACAATGAAAGAAGCGGACCTTTCCTGTTATTAAGTTCACTATGTGAACAGAGCCATCTTTCGACCCTGTTATAGCGAGACTGGAGTCTGCGCTGATAACTAAGCATGTCAAACCTTCGGTATGATACGGATGACCTAGAAGAGAAAGAATCCCTTTAAGATTCAAGTAAAATAAAAAAAAAAATATTCGAGATTATAGAATTTTTATGCCTAAGCATTACATGAGGCACATCCCAATTAGATGACTATTCACTACTCAGTGTATTCTATCAGCAATTTTTATTGCAGGATAAAATTCAAAAAAATAACACTATACAGTGCCAAGTACCGCTAATAACGTGCATGTTCTCTCCGGTTTTAGGGTTCCAAACTCTTAGTGATGCATCCTCAGAACCGGTACAGATTGTTTTACCTGCAAATCAAGCAAACAAAGAACAGAAGTTTACATCCTAAGATTGCGTAATTAAATCAGATCATTGTTAACATACGAGCTTTGCATCGAAAAATACCATCAGGGGTAAAATCCCCACAAGTAACACTGCTAGCATGACCAGAGAACATATTGAGATATGCATTTTTATCAGCGTTCCATAACCAAACAGTGCCATCCTCCGACCCAGCCAAGACTACATGTCCTCTTGGATGCCACCTGACCCACTGAGAGTATAGATAGTTCAGTAAAAAATAAATGTCCTCAAATGGAGATTCAAAAACAGTTGTTTTCGTCGATATTTCACCTCAATCCCCCCACCAGGACCATCAAGTGTACACCTGAAAGTACCCAAAGGCATGTTCCACACTTGAATAGTTCCATCCAAGCTTCCTGTGGCAAGCAACTGTCCATCTAAACTGAAGGCTAAACTGGAAACAGAATCTTTATGACCTGCAAAAAGAACCAATTATTTCCTATTACAACCAAACAAAGGACAACAATACATAATATAACTAGTCTATAAAATTTATTATGCGTGTACAAGCAGAAAAATTCAAGAGAACAGACAAAGCATCGGTAATATATAGCAGCCACTAAGTTGTTAATAGTTTCACCACCAAGTTGTTATTAATTTGACCGCAAGCATACCTTGGAGTTCTTGAGCCCAATCTCCTACATTCATCCTCCACAGAAATCCTTTATCATCTCCTCCTCCAGTTGCCACTAGGGTTTCATCACTAGGACTACAAGCCACCGTGTATAATTCACCTATCTCATATTAACAAACACTAAACTTAAGAATGCGAAAAAAGAACCCTAAAAGAGTATGAAGCAGAAATTAAATCAGAACAGCCTATTCAGCACTCAGATTGTCACACTATCAACCATAACAGCAGTAAATTAAGAGTTTACCAGTATGGCCTGAGAATATGTGCGTGGAATCATCCGGTTCATCTGCAACCACACCCAAAACAAACAAAAACATTACATAAAAAGATTTTCTCAAGCTGAAATGTTAATTAAATCATCGCCATTGTCATTATCTAGTACTACTAATGAGATTGATAATGCCCCTTCACCTCATTCATCTTTACCATCTCCTTCACCTCCACATACTCAAACTAGTCTTTGTCACTCAAACTAGTCTTTGTCACTCAAACATTAGTTACATGAGGTTATCAGGAGGTGAAAATACTCTGATGTTACTGTTAAGTTTGATCCTAGTTTGAGTAATAGCTTTACTTAAGGTGAGTCATAAACTTTTCAACCACCTGATACTGATTCCTCTTGTGATTTCTATCAACCAAATTACACGGCTTTTTCAATCCCTTAGAGATAATGGGTTGTTTGAGGATCAAAGTTTCACGGAGTTAAAAATAAAGTTGAGAGGACATGAAGAAGTTGAACCACTGAAAGGTAGTAATAGTAAAATTCACTCGGATCCAGTAAGGACTAGTTTTGAGAATGGTGTTCATGAAATTAGCATTAATACAGTTGTTCCAAGTAAAGGTTACATGGGACCAAATTGCATCAGTCTGAGGCTAATGCTATTACTGTGGATAAGTCTTTATCAATGAGGGAGATGCCAAAAACAGATAATGATGATTCGTGTATGGAAATGATGGAAAGTGAAGTTTCTTGAGAGTCTATCACTCACAGGCTAAAGATTTTCTTTCAAGTATACAGGATATGGGCACAACTACTTCAGAGCGTTGGAATCTGTCAAGGAGGTTTCAAGATTGCTTTAAGCAGGCATAATCCGGCTAGACTATTGGTAATCCTACTTATATCCATGTGGAAAAAATTGTGTTCATATTAGCATATGTTATTGAATTTTAGTTTTTAGTATTACTACAATAAACATGTTAAGTAGACACACGTTAGGCTTGGAACCTGTCTTGTTCTGTTAATATTGAAGCTCCTACCTACAACGAATTCTTATCACATGATGATCACATGCCTCAATATTACTATCAGGTTTTAATCTAGCTTGTGGCCAGAGAGAGACCGTTCTTCCCAACCGAATGTTCTCTCTCCCTTAGTCTAGTCAAAACACAACTTTGTTCATGGTGTTAAATTACTATCTTGTGCCTACAATGCATAACTCTTAGAACTCTTAGAAACAGCAATCTGAGATGTGTGTTGAATTTTTAGTTAATCTTCAATTAATTACAAACAAACAAACCAACTAATATTCAATAAATTCAAACCTTAAATAAAACCCTAGTTTTGCTGAAGATTGAATTTCAAACATACCTTCATCAGGATCTGAACCCATATCTTCATCAGCATCAGGAAGATCTGAAAATTCAATAGATACAGTGAGTGAGTAAGAGATGGTGTGTGAAAAGTAAATAAAGATAGAGAAAGTAAAAAGGAATTCCAAAAAAACACCTGACCTTCTTCATCAACATTGATTTCTTCAAGAATATCTTCTTCATTTAAGAAAACTTCTTCCTCTCCTTCATTCTCATCTCTATCTTCATGCTCTTCGTTTCCGTGTGTATTCATCGTTTCTCTCCTCTCTGTCTTCTGATAATGGAAGCCGTGAAGAAGCGAAGAAGAGGAAATGGGAAAGTTTAAGAGAAGATTTTTGCAGGGTTTTTGTTGACTCAATAGGATTTAGGACCCGAATATGTGACCCAAAATATGTCCAGTGGGCCGGTAGCTAAAATCCACAAATTAGTCCAAATATGTTTTCTTATGTGCCGCCGGTAATTCTTAATCCTAGCGGGAGTTTGAAACCTTGTGACATCCCGACTACTTCTTTTTACATACATTATATAAACAATAGTTCACAAGACACGTGTGATTACTAAAATTTTTGCATCTTTGGATCAGAACTATCATAGTTTATAACATAGTAAAGTATGATATTTTATAATAAAATCAATTCATATTAACACTTAGAACATGATAACCAATCAAAACAAAAAATGAATTGACTCAAATATTTAACGTGGTTCGACAATCAAATTCTCTACATCCACGGGTGGTAAAAAATTGTATCATTCTTATTTATTGTCATCATATGTTACAGAAAGATGATATACCATAAAATTATGATCATGTTAATCAAAGAATAATTGAATCAAAAATTTCACAAGACTCATACCTAAACTCTTTGCTCTTTATTGGTTTTTGCTTTACTCTTTGCGGGTCTATTTGAGCTTGCTTCTTACCCTCGTGTTCTAGTTACAGATGTTTTCGCACCCTGCTGGGCTTTTTGCTTGAGCATTTGGTTTTCTTGGGTCAAGAGTGCACTTTTTTCTGCACAAGTCTGTTGTACCTTAGGCAATTCATTCATTTCTTCTATTAACTGTTGAACGGGATCAACCCTGTTTTGAGACACTTCTTCATGTGATTGATTAGCTGGATTGTCCGCTTGATCATTCATGGGTTGTGATCCCTGGGATTCCTCCACTATTTCTCTTTCTTGTGGAATCTATATTGCCTGATTTTCCAGATTTCCTATATTAACATCTTGTCCTTGTACGATTTCATTTGCCAATGTTTCCATTTATGTAATCTTTTTTGAGATATTATGATATATTCTTTGTTCAGTCTTGTGTTGTGGTAGAAATTTCTTTGCCAATGTTCTAAAAGAGTTCAGCTAATAAGTTACGTGATCCATAAGATTTTAACATTCGTAATAAGTATATAAGGCAATTTAATTGATGGAAAATATCTAGCTAAGATTTAACATATCAGACATAAACTAGATGACTTTCTAATTTACCTCAGGTTTTATAAGTTCAAGTGCAGATAAATCAATAGCAAGTTCGGAAACTCAATTCAAAACCTATGTTACTATTTTAATAAGAATCAAAAATTAGTTAAACGTAAAAATCAGAAACTAGGAAAACGTAACATAATTTTTAGTGAAAATTTATGATATAAAATTTTTCAAATCCATGGTTAGAAGAATAACTTAGATAATCTAACATATATGAGAGGTATGAAATAAAGAAATATTGTGTATGAACATAATAACCAAATCTATATAAGCATCAACTGATTAATTCGGAGTAAAACTATATGTAAATTTTTTACAATATCACTTTAAATCATTGTATTTTTAAGGAAAAGAGTTTTCTAACATATTAAAATTCAAGATTTTAAAGATGAAAATTTGGACAGGTATAATAAATCTTTACTACATCCCCGTTTCTAGCGCCAAATTGTGATTACCAACAATCTTGCATCTTTGGATCACAACTATCATAGTTTGTAACATAGTAAAGTATGATATTTTATAATAAAATCAATTCATATTAACACTTAGAACATGATAATCAATCAAAACAAAAAATGAATTGACTCAAATATTTAACGTGGTTCGACAATCAAATTGTCTACATCCATGGGTGGTAAATATTTGTATCATTCTTATTTATTGTCATCATATGTTACAGAAATATGATATACCATAAAATTATGATCATGTTAATCAAAGAATAATTGAACAAAAAAAATTCACAAGACTCATACCTAAACTCTTTGCTCTGATCTATGCCTTATGTCCAATTTTTCTAAAGATTTTTCCAGTCCCTCTTCCTGTTTATGAGCTGGTATTCATAGTCAATTTGATGGGTCCCTCCAATTTACCTTTCCACCTATTTTTTCTTATCCCTTCTTTGGAACGAAGTGTAATCCCGCAAGAATTATTTATATTTTCCGCAAAGCTTGATCATGCTTCCCGCAAGACTTAGCATGTGCATTTCTCATTTATCTTAGTTTCTCATTTGATGTCCCGCAACCCTCTTGCGGACTTATATTCAAGTTGTTGTTCTTGGATTTGGATGAACGCAGCGGTCCTATTAGAATCATTGCATGTCTGACACGTGGTTCTTGAAAGTGACTTGTCATGCTTTAGTTCTTTTTGTTCCGCAACCTATAAAGATGATATGTGTCTCTCATGCACCGATGCTCATCATTTTCCTTTACTGTGTCAGGATTTCCCACAACTTGGGTGTCAGTCAAGCAGCAAGGATATTTGTTCGAGCAGTGTGTCTTGTTTCCCGCAACCCACGTATCGATCATGCAACGATGATGCCAGGTTCAAATCTTATCGAATTTTCAGATGTCTGTTCAGTACTTCTCAGAGGGTTTTGTTTCAGTGTTTCTCGTCCCATAAAAATTCATTACTTCTCCAATAGTTTTTGAACACATGTAGTTTGGAATTTATTCCCTCACAACATAAATTAAAAAATTTCTGCCAAACATCTGCACCCGTGAATAACTTTCAAAGCTGCTTTCATCACGAATTCAATTCATGTTAATGGAGAAGAATTTCATCAACCTTGGGGTGAACATCCTGTGATTACCACATGTTCTTTGGGATCACAACCAAAAGTACATGAAATCCAAGAAAGTATATTTCATTATCATAAATTGAATCACCATAACATTTTGATGTTGATAAGCAATTAAAAAGAAATGAAATGACACAAGTATTTACAACATAATTTAATTAATAAAATTGTTTTCATCCAAAAATAACATAATTTGGTCTCTTAATATGTTCAGATTCTCACTTACACAAAAGGAAAAAGAAGATAAGATAATTTATTCTGATGAAACTATTTCATATAATCGTATTCATGTTAATCATGAATTAATGAACTGTTAAAAATTACATAAGTTTCATACCTAAGATCTTTGCCCTTTCTTCAATATCTTCAGTCTGATTTATCTCTTTTTTTTTCCAACCCCTTTCTATGTTTATGAATTTGGTATTTATAGCCAATTTGATAGGTCCCACCAATCTTCCTTTCCACCTATTTATTCTTATCTATTCTTGGTGCGGTATGTAATCCCGCAAACTTTTGTTAACGTATTATTTATTATCCCGCAATTGCTCTGTGGTCAAGTATTCATCATCCTGCTACTTTCTTGCGGTCTTATAGTTTAATTATTGCTATTGGATTAAGATAACAGCATATCTGACACGTAGCTTATTAATAGTGAATCGTCATGCTTTGGTCTATTTTTTCCCGTAACTTGTAGAGTCGACACGTGTTATTCATGCATCAATTCTCATCATTACTCTCTAATAAGTTAGGCTTTCCCGCAACCTGTTGTCAGTTAAGTAATTAAAGCTGTCTGTCTTGATCAGTGCACCTTACTTTTCCGCAACTTGTTGTCAGTCAAGTAATTAAAGTTGTCTGTCTTGATCAGTGCACCTTACTTTTCCGCAACTTGTTGTCGGTCAAGTAATTAAGGTTGTCTGTCTTGATCAGTGCACTTTGCTTTTCCGCAACCCACGTTTCGGTCATGCGTTAATGCTGTCAGGGATAAACTTCAAATATTTGGCAGCTGTTAATTCTTCGTTTTCAAAAGACTTTGTTCCAGTGTTTCTCGTCTCATCATAGCTCATTACTTCTTCAATAGTTTCTTTTAACACATGTGCCTCAGATTTTTTTCTCTCAAAATTTGCCCCCTTTTCCTTTTTCGAATTTTGACAGTTGTTAAAAAAATTTGAAAAAAGGAAAAATATAGTTTTAATTTCGTAGCTTGGTCGGGGTCAAAGCGCCTTACACACTGCGTATCAATTCTACATGGTGCGGTCCTCTATGATGGAGTGCCAATTCAGAGTTGTGGAAAATGATTCCTTGGAATTGCAGCGGGAGAATGATAAACTCCGCCAACAAGTGCTGAATCTTCAGAACCAAGGTTTTATTCTATCTTTTAGTTATTTTTTTATTTATTTTATTTCTCTTGTTTTCTGAACTACTTTATGGGATCAGCGGGGGATTCAGAACTTGTATGTAGGATGCGGCATAAGATTATGCAGTTGAGAGATCATGTTGTAAAAGTTAATAATGAGAATGTGGAGGTCAAGACAAAATTTAATGATCTTGTAGACAATCATGATTCGGTTATTCAGAAATATAATAAATTAGAGTCATAACATCGGCTTTTATATGTGGAAAAAGTTCGCAAGAAAGCAGAGTTTGACGCCACTTTGTTGTGGACTAAAGGTTGCATTTCTGAAGCACGGGTAATGTCCAAAAAACTGGAAGAAGAGAACCGCAAGCTTTGCATAGAGCGGTAGAATATCCTTTCAGGATTTTCCCAATATGATTCGTATCATCATTCAAAACTTTCTTCGTACATCGCTCAGCTTATTGAAGACAAAGAAAACTCTTCCGCAGAGGCTTGTGCCATGGGAAAAGCCCTTTCGGATGCTCAAGCACAATTCTAAACTTATCTAATTTTGTTCTTCATCGCAAGAGCGATATTCTCTGGTTACACAAAGAAGTGGCAAAATGCATATCTAAGTTAAACCTTTTGCGGAATAATGAGACAGAGTTATCTCAGTGCCTACAACATCTTGAACGACTCAAAGCCAATTACAGCAAGCTTTCAGAAGAATATGATTTCCTTGATATTACGAAAAATGCAATGGGTCGTGAGCTAGAAGAGTTTGAATCCCTCGCAAGAGGTATCCTATTTGATCACAAAATTCAAATTTAATATTATTCCCTTATTAATTAATTCGTTACTTTAATTTCAGGTTTTGAAGAAAAGTTTAAGGACGCAACAGCAAGGGCTGCTAAGGCCGAGGGAGAGCTTGGTGCCGCAACTACTAGGATTGAAGAACTCAATAAACAACATTACACGCCTCATGTAGATCTAGCTTTCAACAGCCTAGAACACATCATGAGAGATGTTGAAGGGGGTTGGTTGCTCCGATATATGCATGCGAACGGGGCTTCTACTAAAGTTAAGAAGGCATAAGCTCAGCTTGAGATTTCTTCCACAAAAGCCAATGAAGCTCAACTTGAGCTTTCTTCTTCCAAAGTTAAGAGTGTTGCAGAGACTCTAAAGCATGAGGCTTTGAAGAACGAAAGCCTTGTTCGGGATTTAGCTACCGAGAGAGGGAAAATAAACTTTTTGAAAAATAGAATCCAAACATGTGATACTGCAATAACTCAATTCAAGGTGGAGATTGCAAATAGAAAAGCTTACATTGAATGGTTAAGAGTCGAAGCTAAAGCTAAAATTGCAAAAGCAGTCAATAACACTCATGGTAGAGTAGAAGCTGATGGATTTACAACAGTTTATAAGTGCCGAGATGTTCCAAATAATCCTCCCTTCAAAGGCACTGTTCCTGCTCCTTAGCTTTCTTTTTGTTGTTTCGTTCTTCTTCATTTCTTTATTGCAGTTGCTTTTTCATTTTTCCTTGTAACTTTGTTCCTACAAAACAGATTTTGAATACATATTAATCATTAATTTATTGTATGAGTGTAATTTATTTTAGTCGCAAGGAAATTTTTATACCTTGTGTTATATTGTGGGTGTAACACATGTCTAACTTCACTCAGGCCAGGAGGAAGTTAGGATGCGGTCCCGAAAGTCTCCTAAAATGGAGAAATATACAACAATTAAAATCACATTAGGCACCCCTGTTGGCGAAAGACCCAATAGTCATACACTCATAGACATTCACATGGACTTTCTTAGAGAGGTTGCGTTTGTAGCTTTACCTAATATGAACTCAAATTGTCGTATAATTGTATTGCTACCCGTGAGCAATTCCCGAAGTGGAGAGTTCCTGATATAAAAACCAGTACGACGTTAGACATCCATGTTGCGAAAAATCTTATAGTCATAGATACTTATTTGGATATTTTAGGAAGATTGCATTTGATATGCCTTACCTATTACAAATGCAAATTTTTTGCCCAATTGCATTATGGATTAAAGATAGTAGGGTTTGAGATATTGGGCGTTCCAAGGATGTTGCAAAATTCCTCCATCCATATTTTGCAAATGATACGATCCTTGTCCTGCAATGCCTTGTATAATATAAGGTCCTCCCCACGTAGGTGTAAATTTTCCCTCTGTTTTATCTCTTTGGTATTCCGGGATTTGCCGCAGAACATACTGTCCTTCCACAAAATTCTGCATCTTTACTTTTTTACTGTATTCTCTTGCCAGTCTCCTTTGATAATTCTCTATTTTTTGAAGTGTAACTTCTCTTCTTTCTTCTAGATCATCCAACTTTTCCAACATTAAATCTGAATTTAAATTTTTCTCCCATGCTTCTGTTCTTGTAGTGGGTAGAATGACCTATGTTGGAATAACTGCTTCCGTTCCATAAGTAAGAAGAAATGGTGATTCACCAGTGGATTCCCTTCTAGTAGTACGGTATGCCCATAATGTATTATGAAGCTGTTCACACCACCGTTTATGGTGACCATCAAGAGTTTTCTTTAGATTCGTGGCAATTGTCTTATTTGTTGTTTCGGCTTGCCCATTGCTTTGCGGATAAAGCGGAGTAGACTTATTCTTTTGAATATTAAATGTTTCGAAAAGCATACCAATATTTTTTCCTTGTAATTGTTGTCCATTATCCGAGACTATGGCCACCGGAATTCCAAATCTACAGATTATATTCTCAAATATGAATTTAAAAACATCGGTATCTCTAATATGTGCAAGAGCTTTGGCCTCAAACCATTTAGTGATTAATTTGTGGCTACAGTCAAATATTTTCTCTTTTTAGTTCCTTCCATCAATGGTCCGACAATGTCTATCCCTCATTTTACAAATGGCCAAGGGCTGAGCACCGAATTAAGTTTTGTTGTGGGAGCTTTTATCTTCTTTGCATAATGCTGGCATTCTTCACACCTTTTTACCATGTTTTCCGTATCTTTACGCATAAATGGCCAATAATAACCTTGCGTATTTTCCTTTAAAGCCAGTGATCGTATTCCACCATGATTTCTCGCATCACCATAATGTATATCTTTGAGAATTCGCAACCCTTCCTTTCGTGATAAACATCAAAGTAACGGTCCCAAAAAAGACTTTCGGTAAAGAATTCTATGCCGCAACTGATAATTTACAGACCTTGATTGCACCTTCCATGCTTCTTTTGAATTTGCGGGTAATATCCCATCTTGCAAATATTGATGGACCGAAACTCTCCAATCTTCTTCGGTTTGGTGATTTTCTATTTTTTATGGGAAATTTGCTTTATTTTGAATAGATGTGTCTTCAATATCTTCCCCCATTTGTTCTTGCATATTTTCAACTGCCCACAACTTGATTGATGGTTCACAAACACGCCCAATTTTTACCGTTGATGTATTTCGATCCTTTATCATTGAAGAAATATATGCTAATGCATCAGCATGTCGATTCTTATCTCTGGATAGATGCCGAAAGGTTATATTTGGATTTTGAAGCGCCAATCTTTGCACAAGATTTTTATATTCTATCAAGTCTTCATCAAGCGCTTGATATTTTAATTCAACCTGTCGAATTATTAATTGTGAATCACTTGTGAGTCGGAGATCGCTTATCCCTAGCTCAATAATAAGTCTGAGGGCGTGAACCACAGCTTCATATTCCAATATATTATTTGTATGTTCATCGAACTCAAGGCGGAATGAATGTACCATTCTATCCCCTGTAGGAGTTGTAACTATGATTCCAATTCCAGCACCTTCTCTATTCCTGGCTTCGTCCACAAATACTTCCCATCTTTTGGGATTTACAGAATTCAAGATATCTTGAGGGTCACCATCTTCAATTCCGGGTAAACCTTAAAATTTTGTATCATAAAATAATAAGTAACCAATGTCAATAAAAAATTAGGAAATGAAAAACGAAACATGTCCATCATTTTTAAATCCGAGCGAACCTTGAATTTCGAAGTTATCATCCAGCGGAAATTCCGCAAGGAAATCAGCCAAAATTTGTGACTTTTGTGAAGTTTGTAATTCGAATAATATGTTGAATTGTTCGAGTTGTGCATTCCATTTTGCTATTCTTCCGATTTTTCCTGCATTCTTTAGTACTGACTCCAATGGTGCTTTGCTTGGTACCCGCACATAATGTGTCAGAAAATATGTACGTAGTTTTTGGGTAGCAAACACCAGTGCTAAGATTAACTGTTCAATTTTCGTATAATTTCTTTCTGTAGGGTTCAAAGTCTTACTAATGTAATACACTGGCTTTTCAATCTTTTCATTGGTCCGGACTAACACCGCACTTACTGCGTCTTCGGTTGCCGCAATATATAAGGCTAGAATTTCTTCGGGTTTTGGCTTTTGCAGTGCAGGTAATGTTGCGAGGTAGACCTTGATATTTTGGAAAGCTTGCTCACATTTCTCATTCCATTTGAATTTATTTTTCTTCTTTAAAATATCAAAAAAAGGGTTTGCATCTCTCTGATGATCTTGCGATAAATCTTCTAAGTGCGGCTAAACATCCATTTAGCTTCTGTACTTCTTTAACATTCCTTGGAGATGGCATGTCTACTATTGCTTGAACTTTTGCGGGATCAACTTCAATTCCTTTTTTAGTAACCAAATATCCCAGAAACTTCCCTGAAGTGACCCCAAAAATGCACTTGTCAGGATTGACCTTCATCCTATATTTCCGCAAGGCTTGAAATCTCTTTCAAATCTTGTAAATGATTGTTTGCAAGTTTGCTTTTTACTAACATTTCATCCACATAAACTTCAAGAGTGTGTCCTATCCATGGTTTAAAAATTGCGTCAACCAACCGTTGATATGTTGCTCCGACATTTCTTAATCCGAATGGCATCCTGGTGTAACAATATAAACCGCGTGGGGTAAAGAATGCAGTGTGCTCTTGAACTTCTTCAGCTAGTACGATTTGGTTATACCCTGATTGTCCATCCATAAAGGATAAAGATTCATGACCTTCAACAGCGTCTACCAACTGATCTATGTTGGGGAGTGGATAACTGTCTTTCGGGCATGCTTTGTTCAAATTGGTGAAGTTTATGCAAATTCTAACGCCTCCATTCTTTTTTGGTACAATCACCATGTTAGAGATCCAAGTCGGGTATCGCACCTCTCGGATAAATCCCGCATCCATGAGCTTTTTTAATTCATTCTCTACTGACACATGATATTCGGGCGCAACTTTACGTATACGTTGCCGAAAAGGTGTGGCATTGGGGTGTATATGCAATTCGTGTTGTATAATATTTGGGTCGATACCTGGCATGTCCTCCATTTTCCATGCAAATATATCTATAAAATCTCGAAGTAAAAAGATCAAATTTCGCTCCCTTTCCGTCTTCATCAGCGTCCCAATCCTTATTAACTTGGGAAACTCTTCTGTTCCTATATTAACACTTTTGGTTTCCTCTATCGGGGTAAAAGTGGGTTTAGGAGCTCCTAAAAGAGTGGGATCCCCCTTTAGTTGCTATGCTGGATGATTTCCTTGATCTGCTCTTGATGTGATTTTCTCTGGTTAAGAATGCAATTTGTTCCGCACAAACTCCCTGTTCCTTTCGCATTGCATCCATTTCTTCCATTAACTGTTGAATATGATCAATACTGTTTTAAGAATTTTCTTGAGATGAACGACTAGTTGTGTGGTCTTCAGAGTCACTTATATGGTCATTACTAGGTTCTTGCCCTTGTGATCTTCTCGGTATTTCTTTCTGTTGTAGAACACCTATAGCATTACTATCCTGATTTCCTGAATTGGCATCTTGATCCTGCACGCTTCTTTGTGACACGGTCCTCATTTGTATGTATACTCTTGTGGTGATACAATTTCTTCTGAACTCAAACTTGTGTTGATGTAGGAATTTTTTGTCCAGTATTCTAAAAGAGCTCAAATAATGAATTATGTGTTTCAAAATATTTTATCCCTCTCAATAAATTTGCAACACAATTTGGTTGAAACCAAATGGTACATATTACTACTATGTTCAATCACTAAACTAAAAATTTATTTCACTGATTTTTGCAGGTATCAAGAATTTAGTTGGATATAAAAATCGGGGACCTAATAAATATGACATGTTGCTAAGTGAAAATTTCTTGAATTTGAGAATACAGAATAGTAAAAAAGAAAGAAAATTAATCATAACAACCAAATTTGTATATTCATCAACTGTCTAGTTTTAGAATAAAATTATATTTTCAACCTTTTCATATGAACCTATATTATTGCACTTTAAAGAGAATTTTTTTTTAAATAGAATATGACTCAATATTTTAACAACAAGATTTTGTCAGGTAGAATAAATTCTACTCGTCCCTGTTTCTAGCTCCAAATTGTAATTATTAAAAATCTATGTTCTTTGGGATCACAACCAAAAGTACATGAAATCCAAGAAAGTATATTTCATTATCATAAATTGTGTCACCATAACATTTTGATGTTGATAAACAATTAAAATGAAATGAAATGACATAAGAATTTACAACATAATTTAATTAATAAAATTATTTTCATCCAAAAATAACATAATTTGGTCTCTTAATATGATCAGATTCTCACTTACACAGAAGGAAAAAGAAGATAAGATAATTTATTCTGATGAAACTATTTCATATAATCATATTCATGTTAATCATGAATTAATGAACTGTTAAAAATTACATAAGTTTCATACCTAAGCTCTTTGCCCTTTCTTCAATATCTTCAGTATGATTTCTCTCCTTTTTTCCAACCCCTTTTTATGTTTATGAATTTGGTATTTATAGCCAATTTGATAGGTCCCATCAATCTTCCTTTCCACCTATTTATTCTTATCTATTCTTGGTGCGGTATGTAATCCCGCAAACTTTTGTTAGTGTATTATTTATTATCCCGCAATTGCTTTATGGTCAAGTATTCATCATCCCGCTACTTTCTTGCGGTCTTATATTTTAATTATTGCTTTTGGATTAAGATAACAACATGTCTGACACGTAGCTTATTAATAGTGAATCGTCATGCTTTGGTCTATTTTGTCCCGCAACTTGTATAGTCGACACGTTTTATTCATGCATCAATTCTCATCATTACTCTCTAATAAGTCATGCTTTCCCACAACCTGTTGTCAGTTAAATAATTAAAGCTGTCTGTCTTGATCAGTGCACCTTATTTTTCCGCAACTTGTTGTCAGTCAAGTAATTAAAGTTGTCTGTCTTGATCAGTGCACCTTACTTTTCCGCAACTTGTTGTCGGTCAAGTAATTAAGGTTGTCTGTCTTGATCAGTGCACTTTGCTTTTCCACAACCCACGTGTCGGTCATGCGTTAATGCTGTCAGGGATAAACTTCAAATATTTGGCAGCTGTTAATTCTTCGTTTTCAAAAGACTTTGTTCCAGTGTTTCTCGTCTCATCATAGCTCATTACTTCTTCAATAGTTCTTTTTTACACGTGTGCCTCAGATTTTATTCTCTCACACATCCAATGCCTCAATTCCATTTTCTTAGTAGTAGTACTACTACTGTTTCTACCATACACATCTTCACATAACTTTGATGATGAAATTTCTGCATTGAAGTCGATCGGAATTGAGTTTGACTCACTGTTTTAATCTTTTTTTTTATTTGGTGGCTGTGGATTATATGTCATAGGCAAATACGTATTATTGTTTTCCGAAGAAATAATAATAATAATACTACTATAAGAAGTGCAACTCGAGAAAGAGGTCTTGAGTTAAAGGTGATCGAAATGTTCCCGGTATTTCTACACCCTGATGCTAAGAATAAAGAAAACGTGGTAGAATGTGTTGTTTGTTTAGATGAATTTGAAGATGGAGATGTGTTAAAATTGTTACCATGTGATATGTTTTTCATACCGAATGCGTTGATCCTTGGTTAGTTTCTAAGTCCACTTGTCCTATTTGTCGCAGGCATCTTAAAGCTAGGAATGTTCCCCAAACCGCCGGTCTTAATGCTAGGAATGTTGTAATTGATGTATTGGAAGACAGGGAAGACCATTATGAGATGGCGTCAGATGTTATTCATAGTATAAACCTAAACAATGAGATGAACCCAAGTCACACAATGAGATAATTTCAATGCATGTTATTGATAGAATAAAGGGAGACATTGAGAAATGCTCTAAAATGGGGGGTTATTTTGGGAAAATGCCTTGGACTTTTAAAATTTGGGAAAATGCTAAATCTATTAGTATATTTGTTAACTATAACATCCCTATCCATTTTAACCCTGATATACATATTAAAATTTGAATTTTTTTATTAATTTAAAAAAATATAATTTTCAAATAATAAACCCCCAATATTTATATACAAATTTTAATATAAACATGTCAAAACATCCAAATTTTGACACGTGACGACTCACACGCGTACGTTTAACGAAAATACTAACAGATTGAACATTTTCCTAAATTTTAAAAGTCCGAAGTATTTCTCCAAGATGACCCCCATTTTAGGGCACCCCGTTTTAGGGCATTTCTTGTATTTCCCCTAGAATAAACCAAAACGTTTTGAGTTAATTTTGCAGTTTGTGAACCGCAACCAAAATCATTCTCTTCTCCTTGTCCACCTGTTTTGAGTTAATTTTGCTTTATTTTTGCCTAAGGTCTGTGAACATTGTTCATAAGAATTCCAAAGGGAACATGGTGCTTGTACCATAACAGGCAGGGCTATTATTTGCAGCTCTCTGCTCTTACACTAGTGAATTCCCCTGATAGACACCCTGCAACCGCCCTTACCGGCGGATTATAAACGGCCGCAGTTTCACTCCGGCTGTGATTTATGGAATGATTCCATAACTACTGAAATGTTGTGTCCATTGCAAAGTACAAATTTAGCGTTTACGCAATTTAAACATTTTGTTTTCTCTAAATCTGTATATATAAATCGAATTAATTGATAATTCATGGTTTATTACACCTATTAAACATAAATTGATTTCAAAAAGATTCATACATACTCTCTTTAGTAAAACAAAAATTAAAATCCTAATTTAGATAATAACAAATATACTGAATATATTAATTAAGAAAAAGAATCCTTAATTTCAATTCAATTAAACATATAATTCAAGAAAAAAATTAAACAGCAGCTAAATTGAAATCACCAAAATCAAGTTGAGTAGCAATTTCTTGAAGTTGTTTCTTAACACTCATATCAATCAATTTAGACCCAGAATTCCCATACCTGATTGTAAAACCAGCAACAAGAGAAGGATCAATCACAGTTTTAATCCTCACATTTTTAGAGTTTGTCAATCTCTGTACTCCTTTAGCAATCTGTGCTAAATGATTAGCTTCCAGCTTCACAACAGATGTAACAACAGCTAATTCAGTATCAGTCATTGCATTAAAAACCAACTCAAACTCCTTGACAACATCTCTAATAAGATCAATTCTCCTCACATCAACTAATATATTCAAGAAATTTATAGTAGTTGGTTTCAGATTTGATGATTTTGCAATCTCATCAATCACTTGATATTTCTTCTCAACAGGAACTGTTGGATTCACAAAGAAATCATAAACATCACTTGATGAGAATATTTTCTCAATCTTCTCAATGTCTTGTTGTGTGGCTTCTAATGTTCCATTTGAGCTTGCTGATTGTGCTAAGGCTGTTGCATACCTACTTGCTGCTGTATCTAACATTGTTGCTCCTCCATGGTTGTTACTCACTTTGTTCTTCTTTGAGAGTTTTACAGTCAGTTTTGGGAGTTTGAGACCTGTGGATGAGAGTTTGCTGCAGACTTGAGTTTTGGCAAAAACTCTGTTTGATGATGAGGAAGTCGGGAATTTGGATTGGAATGCAACTGGGGATTGTTGAAGAGCTGCCATTTCTTTCTTTTTTGGGGGATTTAGGTTTTGCTTGGTGCTGCTGTGAGTGATTTTGGAATGGGTATAGCAGAAAAGGGATTTTGGCGAGAATGAAGGGTTGAGATATTTTTGAGATCTGTGATTCATGGTGGAGATTTCATTGATTATCTTGTATTTGAATGGATGGTATAACAAGAATCTTATCTGGAGAAAAGGATTAGCTGTTGCCACGTGGAATATGTTTGAAATGACGTGGATAATAATTTTCTTCTGATGAATTAAATTCTTACACTCTGTTTACACCGTAGAGATTGTGAGTGATTTGTTTTCGTTCGATGAGATTTAGTGTTAAAAAAGAACTACCTCAGTTTCAGCAACACTTTTGTTGAAACGCATGGAGTATTTATTTGAGTTCTTTGCTTCAAAAAAATATATTTAAACCTGTTATTTAATCATTTTTTAAACAAAATTTAAATTCTGGTTACTCTATAGTTGGGATCACACAATTCCCTCAGTTTTTAATCAAATTGTATTAAATGATTGTATGGTATTATTTTTTAAATCAGGATACTCTTATTTCGATTAGTGCTTTATTCGTCGTAAAAATTAATAAATTTTGACCTTATTTTGGAACCCTATTTTGGACATACAAAAAAAAATTGAACAATATCAAAAAAAGATAAAAATGGGTCATTAGATAGTAATCCTAAAAACCCTTTATTCATATATTTTCTTAATGGTAAAATTGCCCTTATTCATATCTTTTGTTTTTTAAAGTTTTTTTTTTCATTTATTTATTTACAACACACTAGGTTCGGCTGAAAAGTTATCAACCGACTTTCAGGTATTCTTCATATATGAAGAACAATGAGCAGTTAGGATGATAACTTGTCAGACGAACCTAGGTGTTTAGAAAATATAGCTAGGTTAGGCTGACATGTTATCAGTCGAACTTCACTTTATAACTGCCGTACTTAGGCTCGGTTGATTCGAGCAAAAAATAGGACAGCCAAACTTAGTGTTGTTCTTTATAAAGTGAAGTTCGGTTATCATTTTTGTGTTTAATTATCAGCGGAACTGTTCATCAACACCTTCAAAATGAAAAAAAACGAGTAGTTCGGCTAATAATTCGTTTCAACTATCAACCAAACTTCATTCTGTAACTGCCGAAAAATTCAAGTTTTCTTGATTAAAAATTAATCTATCAATCAAACACAAAAAAATAAAACATGGGTTTGTAGGAAATACTTTCTATTGTATATTTTCTTGCAATGAGGATTTGGTTCTCGTTCTACAACTTCACTCAATTTGAAAAATAAAAATATAAGTTACAAAAAAAAAAAATTAAAAAAGTAAAAAGTAAAATGGTAAAAAAAAAAAACTAATAAATTAATCAAGAGTAACTAAGTATCTTACCTATCCTAGGATACCCTTTATCACCCCACCCTAATTAGTTTAATCTTTTTACGTGCCTCAAAATTTTAGAGTATATCCTAAGACATGGTTCTTATTTTGTCTCATTCCGTCATTCCCCTAATAAAACAAGTTGCCCCAAAAAAATCCTTCTTATCAAACCACCCAATAACCTTGATTGTTTAATTTAGTAGCCTTCAAATAAGAGGAATGCCTTTAAACTTTAAAGATTGTGAATATTGCCATTATATTCTTCAAATAGATGGTCTTATTGACTTAGGATACTCAGGAAATGAATTCACTTGGAATAATAATAGAAATGACTTTGCAAATATCCAAGAAAGACTAGATAGAGTTGTTGCTGATGCTAGTTGGAACCTGCAGTTCCCAAGAGCTTACATCAAACACTTAGTGGATGTAGGATCGTACCACTGACCAATCTTTTAACCCTAGATAAAGCATATGAAAACCTGCAATGGACTTTCAAATTCTTTGACTCTTGGCAAAAAGAATTTTCTTGTGTCAAAATTATTAAAGAATCTTGGAATTGCACTATTGCTGATAATACTGTTGAATCCTTGGTCAAGAACCTTTTTGATCTAGTTTTTCATCTCATGGACTGGAAAAAAAATATTTTTGGGCTCCCCTCTAAGCAAATCAAGCAAATATTGAGATATATTGATCAACTAAACTCTTCCCAAAATATCTACTGAAAAATAAGACAAAAATATAGGATAAGATAATTAGTCTAAAATAACTCTATGACACAGTCAAGAATCTATATCGAAACAACAATCTAGGGATAATACAATAAACCTAGGAGAAAAGAATACTAAATACTTTCATATTGTTACTTTGAGAAGAAGGAAATTGAATCACATTGAATGTCTAAAAAACTCTAACAACGTGTTTGGTTCGGGGTAATGGGAGGGTTAGGAATTAAATTACTAGGGAATCCATTAAATTCTCTGAACCAAACAAGTGTAACCGTATCGGAATTGAATTACTTAAGAATCAGATTCCCCCAAATTTCTTGTTTTCCATTGCACTGGTGGATGAGTGCAATTGAATCCGATTTTAGAGAATCAGAGTGATTTTTCTTGGAAATGACAAAATTATCCTTGTCATTAAAACCATCGATCAAAATTTTGTATCTAATTTTTTATCTAATTTTTGTTCGAACTCTATGTGAAGAGAACAAAACACCAACTCGAATTCACCCATGGAAAAATCTTTTATCATCCTAACCTAAAAAGTTTTTGTTACCTATTGAGTTGTAGTATTTTCGAAACCCTAGAACTCAGTTCCCCCATCTCAAACCTAGAAAACTCAATTGCATCTTGTTAAACCCTAAACCTAGAATAAAAATCAATAAAAATATTAAAACTACACATGCGAATCCGATTGTATATTAAGCTATTAAACTTTTAATTTCATTTTAGTGTTTTGAATTTCTAATGTTAAGATGTTGTTCTTTTTTTTAATCTTCAAGCTTACTATTTTTTCTAACCCTAACATTAAGTTCACGATGATGGTGACCTAATTTAACTGAAGCTCTCTTGTTGTTTGCTTTGTAGTTTCATTGATTTTGAGTATAATGAGAATTATTCAGAAGTAGGGTGTTGCTTATTATTGTTGTTGATTGATGTTGGATGGTGTTCTGGTTTTGAAATTTTAATTTTACATGAAAATTTGGATAAGTGTTTGAATGCCAATGTTTTAGTTTTAAAGTTTTGAAATTTCACATTAGAATTGGTTAAGTGTTTCAATCGTAAAATACAGGGGTATCAAAGTTATTTGATTAGTTTTGATTACTATGTAATTCAATTATCTCAATCAAACACTATTTTTTCTTATTAAGGAATTCATTCTTTGGAATTCAATTCTAGGAAAAGAATCATCCCATAATTGAATTCATGGAATATAAAAACTTGAACCAAATGCACTGTAAGGATGAAGTCTCTTTTAACAGGAAAGAGATACATTTAACTTTAAATGATTACTTTCAAAACCTTTTTTCTGCTGATCCAATTGTCAAGTCTCATCATGACTTCATTTTTAAAAATATCCAACCAGTGATCTCTGTTTTAGATAATGACAATCTTTTGGTTGTCCCTGCTAAAGAAGAAATTTGTGGGTTCATAAGGGTATGAAACCAAATAAATCACATGGACCTGATGATTTCCCAGCTAGTTTCTTCAAGTAAAATTAGGAAATTGTGGAAGATCAGGTCGCTTTAACCATCCAACACTTCTTCTCTAATGTCTTCATGCATCCATACATAAATTACACATTCTTGTTTCTTATTCCTAAAATCAGACATCCTAAAAATCCTAGTCAATTTTGACCCATAAGCCTTTGTAATACAATATAATAATTTTAACCAACAAAATAAAACCATTCCTAGACATAATAATTTCACCATTTCAAACAGCTTTCCTCTCTAAAAGACAAATCTCAGATAATATAATTATTGCTCATGAAATCATTTACTCTTTCAAAAAAAAAGCAAAAAATTGGTGGAATAGGCTTAAAAAAACGTTTAATTGGGGAATACCCCCACAAATTAGGGGATACCAAGTAAAATAAAATAAGGTCCTTTTGAAGTAAAAGTTAATAACCCCTTATCCATATATTTTTGTAATGGCTAAACTACCCTTGTAATTTTACTTTATTATTTATTTAATATATTCATAAAAAATATTTATTTAAAAAATATTTTGTTGATTTTTTATTAACTTTAAAAATAAGATAAAAGTAAAATAAAATATGAAATGGATAAGTTTATCTTTTATGCTTTTATGACATCCCTTATCAATATACCTAGGTTGGCCCAATCGAAAGTATCCCCCAATTTGTGAGGGTATTCCCCAATTAAATGTTCCTTAAAAATTAATATGTTTAAGGCCTTTGATAGATTCAATTGGGATTTTCTTATCTCTGCCCTTACAACCTTTGGCTTTAATCAAAATTTATGTAACCTGATTTATCAGTGTATTTCCACTTCCTCCTTAGTTGTTCTCCTTAATGGAACTCGGCCTGGAGAATTTTTCAACCCTCTAGAGGCTTAAAACAAGGAGATCCTCTATCTCCTTATCTTTTTATCATTTGTATGGAAATTTTCTCCAGGATGCTCCTTTGGCAAGAGAAAGAAAGGCTCCTTCATGGAGTTAAGATAATCCCAAAAAATGATCCTCTCTCATTTGTTCTTTGCAGATGATTGCCTTTTATTTGTCAAAGCTGATTTACTAGATTGTAAGCATCTCCTTAAAATAATTGACATCTTCAATAAAGCTTTAGGCCAACTTATAAATTTTGATAAATCATGGCTCTTTTTCAGTAAAAAAGTTCAACCTAAACATCAAAGAATGATTTCAAAAATGCTTAAAATAAAAAAAAAAATTATCAAAAAGACTCTTACTTTGGAAATAAAATCTCAAGGATGGAAAGGAAAAATCCTCCCTCAATCTAGTAAACTAACCTTAAAAAAATATGTCCTAGCTAGTATGCCTTTATTCCAAATGGTTGCTTTGTTATTCCAAAAATAAATTATCAATAAAATTAATGTTATTCAAAGAGATTTCTGGTGGAAAAACGAGATTAATTCTAAAGGTTTTTACACTAAAGATTGGACATGCCTGTGTAAACCTCTTTCTAAAGGAGGGCTAGTCTTTAGGGATGCTCATAAAACTAGCATAGCTATAATATCCAAGGTAGCCTGGAGACTAATAACTAAACCAAAATTCTTATGGGCTTCTCAATTTGAACAAAAATACTTTAGAAAAAAATCAATTTTGAGAACCAAGATTCACTCTAATATAGCTCTTGGATTTGGATATGTATTAACAAAGATATCAGATTAATTGAACATAATAGTATCTGGGAAGTAGGAGATGGCAAGGATATAAATTAATGGGAAGATAGATGGATATCAAGCTTAGGGGTTATTTTATTGCAATTTCACAATGTTACCAACTTTTCTTTAACACTTGTGTCAGATCTTATTGATTCTGAAACAAAAAAGTGGATAACTTCTTTATTTCCAACTCACATTGCTAGGAAATTTTGTAATATTAATCTCATAGATACGCTTTTGTGAAAGTTTGTTACGTAAATTCAATAAGTTTTTCAAAAGATTAAGGCAAGGTTAATTATCTTCTTGCCTATTTAAAAGGATTCTTACAAGTTTTGGAAACGTGATAATTAAAATAGAATCGTATCAAATCTACCTTTGAATTCTCGGTAAAAAATAAGGGCAAAAATTGTTCACGTGCGATTATTAAAACTTTGGAAACAATATATACTTATCTTGTTCAAACGAGAAAGTTTCCGAGAAGATTATGACAAACAGGGAAATAACAGCATGATCGAGTAAGAAAAATCAGATCGAAAAAATATATATAAAACTAGAATATTTCTTTGATTGAATGAAAAGATTTCGAGAATCTGTGGTGATAAATCATAGGACAATTTCAAGATTTTCATTGGTTGTCAATTATATTCTTTCCATATTGAGAATTGATAACTAGTATAAATACCCAATTACACTTCAGTTCTGAATTATAAACCAGGTCTCCTAATTCTAGTTTTATAATAGTAGTAATCATCAAATATTCAGAAAAGAAAAATAATGGAGATCAAAGCTAATGGGATTGCAATGGTTTTGATGGTAATATTGTTGGTAACACTAGCAGTACCAACACTAACTATGGCTGGATTTCAACATTGCAAAAACAATTGTTATCGCGAGTGCATGGATAAAGGTATCAAGTCGGAATACAATTGTAAAGGCGATTGTACTAACAATGGCCTTCCTGGCGGATGTAAACACGATGAATGCCCAGTAGCAACATCATCAGCAACAACAAATGGATATATTCACTGCGAAAACAGTTGTTATCGCGAGTGCATGGCTAAAGGTATCAAGTCGAGCTACAACTGCAGAGGCGATTGTATAAACAATTGCCTTCCTGGCGGATGTAAACACGATGACTGCCCAGTATCAAAACCATCGGCAACAACAAATGGATTTCAACACTGCGAAAACAGGTGTTATCGCGAGTGCATGGCTAGAGGTAGGAAGTCGGGCTACACCTGCAGCACCGATTGTTGCGGCAAATGATTTGCTCATTTGCGATTGAGGTCCTTCTGATACGAGAGGACATAGTAATTAGTATCGATGGTATAACAGCAGGGATAGAATAAACTAACTACTTCTTAAATAAACAATAATGTAATCTTATCCATGAATCAATAAAATTAAGTTATCTTTTAGTCTAAATTTAATAGCATTTTATGTAAAACTTATATGTATATTCTAATCACAAAATGAACATACGATTATTAAAGCGGAAGGAAAAAAAGATCGATTATAAATACCTCCAGTCATTGCAATTTGAAAGCTTAATCCTTGAGTTTGCCATAATTTCTTAGTTGATATGAACTTTGGTTTCAAACCCTCCTTCTCACTTTTAGATGGTGTATTGAGTTATGAGAGTGAATTTGGTGACCTTAATTCAAATTTTACTATCATTTCCATATACTAACTGTAGCCATCATAAAGTAGTTGTCATGATAGGATGTAGTGGGTGGTTTTCTAAAGTGGGGAAGAATCATGGGGAGTTACCTTGATCAATTGATACTTCCCACTAAATGGATCACATTTTTTCCCTTAATTAATTAAACAAATTAATTATTAATTTATCCCATATGAAAAAAATGTCTAACATTCTCCCACTTGATCCATTTCACGAGAGACTCCATATACGGATCATGACGACTAATCCTCTTTTAAGAGCAAGAATTAATCTTCCATGCACTAAAAAAAAATGGGTTTAAGCGACTAAGTAGTCGCTTAAAGCCCCTTTTAAGTCGCTATAATCGTTATAGCGACTAAAAGTGGCACTCGCTCCGTTGGTTTCCCAAAGCCATGTATGTCAAAGCCTTGAGCGACCATGCAATCGCTCTAGTAATAAACCAACTAACCTAAAGCGGGTACTTTTCTCATTGCTTAACATTTAGATCAACTAACATGGAGCAAGTAAAACTGTGATCGCTTAACATCTAGACCAACCAATATAGCAAGTACAATATCAATCGCTTCAGATATACCAATCTTTCTAAAGCAAGTAAACTACTTAGTTGATAGATACATGGAGCAACTCTTTCTGAAATTGCTTGGTTAAAGTTTTAAGCGATCAAATGATTTTGCTCGCTAAAAGTGATTTCTGATTTTGATTGGCCTGAAGTTGATTGCTCAAGCTTTTGAGGTACAAAATTTTTTACTCTCTAGAAGCAACTTGTGACTTAGGAGCTATTAAACTACCTAGTTGGAAGATACATGAAACAACTTAACCTGATTTTACTTGGTTAAAATTTTAAGCGATCAAATAATTTTGCTCGCTACTAGCAATTTTTACTTTTGATTGTCCTGAAGTTGGTTGCTTAAACTTTTAAGCTCTCGAAGTTTTTACTCAAGTTGATTACTTAAAGTTTTAAGCGACCAAATTATTTAAAATTCTTATTTTGATTGGTCTAAAATTGATTGCTTAAAGTTTTACTACCAAATTTTCTTTGCTCGTTAAAAACAAATTGTGATTAGATAATCCCAAATTATAATTATAATTAACAATTAATATTATACATTATCACTAATTAAGATTATATAATTAAAAATAACAAAATTAAATTAATAATAATACTGAAAACAATTATGAACTAAATTAAAATCATAATTGATCAACTTTATTATTAATGAATTCAATTTACATTCAATTTACAACATCATTTAGTCTCTAAATTACAATCAGTTAGTCTCCAAGGGCCAATCAACTGACTCATTATTACGTAAGCTATGTTTGTATATTTCCGCATAATGTCATATCCGTCTTTGTTGAAAAGGTACATTCACAGAAATTGTATTTTTCCTTGGCATTTGCATTACCACCGCCAGCACCTGCTTTATTTCTTGGCATCATATGAAGACAGTGAGATGCAAAAACAACAAAAGATTTGGGGAAAAGACTTAGTTCTCCTCTTTTGCTTTTTCCTGCAAAGTAATATTACAAATATTGCCATACATGAGCAAAGTTCATTTTGAAACCAGAGCAGATAATGTTAACCATTGGACTTTTAATAAATGCAAATACAACTTCAAAAATGTATGGGTAATTGGTAACACTATTCACAATTTCAAATGTGGGTAAGAATATGCTTCATACACAATTTCAAATGTGGTAAGTGGTAACACTATTCACGTACTACTAATAAATCATCTAATTTCAAGTGAGACAACTGGAACTAATCAGTAGTTCACCCCAATAATATATTGCACAAAATTTTCCCTGTGTCTATACAATCTCTTTGAAAACAACAAAAATATTGCAAGTTCTAATACCTGGAAATCCAGTAAAGCCAACAATGTCACCACGTTTGACACCAGAATGGAAGCGTGTAAATTCAGCTTCGTCCATGTCAGATTTCCTACACCGAAAGAATTTTAAAATTTCATATTTGGTAATATTTTACAAGACAGATGCAAATAATCCACTAGAAAAAATACATAATAAGTTCATAACTGCAACAGAAAGGAAAATAAAATAGTAATGCTGACTCAACAGATACTATCTAATACTCTTTGCCACCACTCTCTAAATAGGTTAATTACAGATCCCCTTGCCGCTCTCCATTTACAGATCGAAAAAAACGTTGTAATGCATAGATGATCAAGAAGAAGAGGATTTTTCTTTAACATGATAATGCACTAGGTCACCCTAGTATATTTTATAACAATTTCCATACTGTCTCAAGTTTCAAAGAACAACGAACTCTCACAAATGTTGTCAGATTTCTTTGTTCCTCAAAACTTCAGACAGGGAGTTAATAGCAATTCCGCCATCTATACCATCTTCGTGAATATCTAACAGCATTTGTAAGAGTTCTTTGTTCTGTGGATAATCGAAAGAGCTAGAAGACAACTAATTGTTGTGTAAAACCAACTTTACAATAGCATTGGGTATAGGGAGTGTTCTTCAATAGGAACATAAAAGCCACTTCACAATAAATAATGCTTATTAGTCCAAATTTCGTAAATGCATATCCATGAATTCGATAACCCAAATAGAGAAATTACAGGGTCTAACAAATATACCAATCCTAACATAAAAAGCTGCCAAGTCTTCATAAAACTACTGTCTCATTAAGAATAATGTGAGACACATGACAGTAACAAAGAAATGACCCACTTAAATCACAGTTTTATACCTTGCGTCAACCATGAGATGAACCTTTAAACCCTCATTTTGCAAATCATAAAAGAACAACTTTGAAGATTTCTTATCCATAATCCTACCTGGACAAAGAAAAACATATAGCATTTACATTTGTTCATAAACAACTACTACAGTAAAATTCCTGGCTGCAAGAGTTTACTTACCACCCAGTGAAACTTCAACATCTTCGTGGTGTTCACCATCAACCAATGTTTTCTTCCTTTCTAGGATGATTTCCCTTTCCAGATTCTTTAGAGCTACAAAAACCAAATCACAGAATCAACATTTTAACATAAAGGTATCAAAGCGTAAAAATCACTTAAAATGAAATTATTAGTTCTTCTGACCATTGGAACAACTTAAGTTGCTTCAAATGAGCCTTCTACGTCTACATACAGAAAAAAAAAAAACACAAACTCATTAGATCTACAACCCAAAATAAGAAAACAAACATCAACCAAACAAAACATTTAACAAAGAACCCTAAATCAAAATCTGAAGTACACATAGATTAGGGTTTTATGATAAGAAAAAAAAACAGAATCGAAATATCTTGTTCTTTGTCTCTAGAGAGATCAATACACTTAATATAGCATGCTATTAACCTTAGCTCCACTTATGTACAAATCACAAAATAGAACAACCCATTAAAAAATCTAAAACCTAACATGTATTAAAATTAAGAAAACCCTGAACAATTCAATCATAACCAAAATAGAAACGAATTAATTTCTAGGGTTTTTATTTTGTTTACCTTCAATATTTCTGGGAAGTAATAATCTCCGATCTTTGTAGCTACAAGAAAAACCCTTTCAATGGGACCGCAGCTAAGCTTGTTCTTAGTAAAACCGCAAAAATAAATAGATGATCTCAAGTATAAAGGAGAAACAAGCAGATGAACCCCGTCAGCACCACCAACGCCACCAACACACTTCACCACCAACAATAAATCCATTAGAAGTCATTCAAGTCCTGAAAATATTAGCACATATGTAATCCATTAGAATTCAATCTAGAAGACATAAACAAACTGGAAATCTCACTAAAAAGAACGGAACAAAATAGTACTATCACCTTAACACCAGCCTTGGTGCATAGTTTGACTAAAATAGTTACATATTGAAGAAAATGATGCAAGCTTCAGATGGTATAATGGTTGGTGATAGGATTTTTCACTCGATTTGTAGCTTGGGTTTTCTCAGAGAAACGGCTAGGGCTTTCAATGTGTTTAACAGACTCATAATAAGGCTTTACTCCTCTTACATGAACCTGCATACAAACACTCAAATGGTTAGATTAATCTAAATAAAACCCACACTCAAAAAAACTCAACAAACCAGCAAAAAAAATTAGATTTAAACAATGAGTGAATTCACACAGAGAAAAAATTTCATCTTGTAATACAACTATAGTTGATTATAAATCAAATGAAATTCATGAAGATTACAGATTGGAAACAAAAAGTCAGCATCAGTAAAAACATATAAATACACAGAGCTCGTAACACCATTTTGTCAACATTAGAAGGCTTCTGGTTCTTACCTAAGAAAACATTTAGGCATTGAGGCTGTCATTTCGAACTCCGTCACGTTTAGGGTTCCGGCAGAAATCAACTCATCACAGAAGTACAAATTAGGCTAGGGGAGATGAAATATAGGTAAAACCCATCATGAAACTGGAGTCAATTTCTTCATTAAGTCGCCGGAACACCGTCTATCACACCGGCAGGACATTTTCGGCGAGCTTGTTCTTAATCATTTCTTCACCATTTTCGGACTTAAACATATCCAACAACTTCTCTAACTCCTTCTGATCTTCATGGTGTTCTTCAATCTCATTTAATCGCAACATAATCTTCAATCCCAACATCACAGTATCTTCAATTGATTTCATCTTCTCCTTTGGTCTAACTAGCACCGATACGACCATCAACAACAACTCCTTAATCTTTCCCCTCAACTCTCAACTTCAAACTTAGAATTCCAACTCTTCATCTTCCTCACAGACGGCTGGTATGGAAGTTTTGAGAGAGCGGAACAGAAAGAAAGAGAAAGACAAGGAACGAAAATGATAGGAAAAAAGTTTACGGTAGGGTTTTGAAAAGAAAATTTGAACGGTGGATAAGCCGCCTCATACGGATCTTAAAAGGTTTTGGATGGTCCAGATTCGGTGTCATACGGATTGAGCCAAATGTGTGAGTTAAATGTGTGCTTCTCTTTGTGTTAAAACGAAAATTTGAACGGTGGATAAGCCACCTCATACAGATCATGGAAGGTTTTGGATGGTCCATATTTGGTGTTGGATTATCATACGGATTGAGACAAGTCTGTGAGTTAAATGTGTGCTTCTCTTTGTGTTAAAACATCGTTGTAGATTCCGACTTAGGGGAAGAGGTTATTAAGGATAATATGACGAACATCGACAGGTTTAGGGTACCGGTGAAGATTCCGACTTAGGGAAGAGGTTATTAAGGATAATATGACGAACATCGATAGGTTTAGGGTACTGGTGAAGATTCCGACTTAGGGAAAGAGGTTATTAAGGATAATATGACGAACATCGATAGGATTAGGGTAATGGTGAGGATTTCGACTAAGGGGAAGAGGTTATTAAGGATAATATGACGAACATCGATAGGTTTAGGGTTCAGGGTTAGATTCCGACTTAGGGGAAGAGCTTATTAAGGATAATATGACGAACATCGATAGGTTTAGGGTACCGATGAAGATTTCGACTTAGGGGAAGAGGTTATTAAGGATAATATGACGAACATCGATAAATTTAGGGTTCAGGGTTAGATTCCGACTTAGGGGAAGAGGTTATTAAGGATAATATGACGAACATTGATAGGTTTAGGGTACCGGTGAAGATTCCGACTTAGGGAAAGAGGTTATTAAGGATAATATGACGAACATCGATGGACATCCATCGCTTTCTTGGACATACACTTAACACAGGTGATCTTTGCATATCTACCTATTACAGTTCTGAATCTCAGTGAAACTAAAAAACCTAACTAAAAGGACATTAACATCAAACCTAAATAGGAAAAATCTAAAATATTTATGGAATTGAATCATATAAGAATATCCAATTAGATTGAACGATTTTTAGAGTCAGATGAATTTGTATATGTATATATAAATAAATTCATATGAAGTTCTAAGGATGTCGAATTAGGTCGAATATATGGATGACACTAGGTTACTCAATTTCTTTCGGATTCCATCGATTTCTACGGTTATCTATCGACTTTGTCACTAGAAATCACTCAATGTTTTATCAATATCATTTGAGTTCATTCAATTTTTATCAATCTCACTAAAATTCACTCAATTTTTTATCGAACCAACTTGAATACACTCAATTTTGATCGATCTTACTCAAATTATATCAATTTTCATCAATTTCACTCGATTTCACTTAGATTCATTGAATTTTATTCAACCTCAATCAAACTCATTCATTTTTTTATCGATCTAACAAATCTAACGATACCAAACTATGACCTATATGCACTCGTCTAGATGTTTCGAAGTTCCACTCCAGTGTGGTATATGACCAACCATAATATAACATGTTGTTATTTCCCTAATGTAAATGACGCTATTGATGGCTCGATTTGGATATGTAACAGGGTCCGGAAGCTAAAATCATCCATGTAGGCTCCGACTACTATGATATGACTAACTAAATTTTTTATTTTATCTCAATTAAAATCAGTCATTTTTTCATCAATCTCACTCGAATTTACTCATTTTTCATCGATCTCACTCATATTCATATAATATTCTTCAATATCACATGAGTTCACTCAATATTCATCGGTTTCACTCAGTTTTAGACAAAAAAATTCAATAAATTGCAGGTTCTACCAGATTATACCGAAGTCAAGTCAAGAATCCCATTATACATCTTATGTAAATTTCTAAGCATATTCAATCAGATAATACAAATTGGGGAATCAGATAATTATTTCTTAGAATTGACTTATGTAAATCTTTAAGAACGTCCAACGAGATCAAATAAATCGTCCATATGATCGACTTGTACATGAAAATCTGTATAAGTCAAGTGCGATGGATAGATATTGAGTGAAACTGAGTTAGATCAACGAATTTGAGTTAAATCGAGTTAGTTCGAAGGATACTGAGTATAATCGAGTGAAGTTAAAGGATATTTACTGAAATGGAGTGAGTTTGTTGGATATTAAGAGAAACCAAATGGGATGGATGGATATTGAGTGAAATTGGGTGAGCTCGATGAATATTGAGTCAAACCGAGTGAGTTCGAACAATATTAAGTATAATGAAGTGAGATCAAAAGATATTTTGTTGGATGATGTGAGACCGGTGGATATATATTGAGGGAAATTTAGAGATATATCAAAGAAAATTGAATGATCTTCCTCTAATTATATCAATATACATCAATTTCGATTGATTTCACTCGGATTCATTGAATTTTATTCAATCTCAATCAAACTCAGTCATTTTTCATCGATCTCACTTGAGTTACTCAATATTCATCGCTTTCACTCGACCTTACTTGAAGTCATTCGTTTTTTATCGATCTCACTAATTATTTTTCGATCCCAATCGAGCCCAATCGATTTCACTCTGATTCATTTAATTGTATTCGATCCCAATCGAACTCAGTCATTTTTTCATTAATCTCACTCGAATTCACTTAATATTTTTCGATCTCACTTGATTTCACCCAATATTCATCGGTTTCACTCGAATTCACCTGTTTTTCATCGATCTCACCAATTATTGTTCGATCACTTTGAATTCAGTCGATTTTATTCCGTCTCACTAGAATTCATTCATTGTTTCATCGATCTCACTTGACTTGACTCATTTTTAATCGATATCACTCATATTCATATAATATTCTTCGATCTCACATGAGTTCACTCAATATTCATCGGGTTCATTTAATTTCCATTAACTTCACTTAATTTTGTTTGTTATCCGTCAATCTTACCAAATTTGGCCGTCTCGCTCAGATTCAATCTGATTTTATCGTTTTTTTCCAGCTTCTCGACAAGCACCTCCGATGGAAACCGAAAGAATCAATTTGTAGGATCAATCTTACATATTTCCATTTGGCCTCATATAATCATTTTTTAGGGTTCAACTGATCAATTTTTAACGATATTCACGTGGGACTCATTTTAAAATTATGCAAAGAGTTCCAATAAGATACTCTATTGTTTATCCCGGACATGATTAGTCTCGTGTTTTGAAATTTATCCGTAACCATAAATCTATTCAATTAAATCTATTTCTTAATGTCGTTTTAAATATGGACTTCCGACTACAAATTAAATCGATACTCTATTTTTGATGGTGTACAGTTTGATAAGATAATGTCCTCGTTTTAAATATCTCTTTTACAAATGAGTAGAAGGAGAAAAAAACGATTTTTATTCATCCAGTTCCTAACCTGGCTCTATAATAAGTTGTGAACGTGGCTCTTGTTTAGCCATATCTTTTTTTTTTCACATCTACCAAAACTAGGATCCTAGAAGAACAAAAATCCCAAACATTTCCCCCCATTTTTTTCTTTCCCCGCTCCAAAATTATGGTCTCCATCCTTGATTCTATTTTTTTCTGAAAACCTAGGGTTTCTTTCTCTCAAATCTCTCTATCGTTCACATCATTTCTCGTTGTCTCTGCCTCTCTTAAGGTGATCTCATGAAAACAATATTTTGTTCTAGTTTTGTAGTATCAATTTCTGATTTTAGATTTTCTGATTTTAGAGTTTTTATTTGTTGTTTGAAAATTGGTTTTTGATTTTTAATCTTTGTTTTTGGGTTCTTGTTCTGTTTTTGAAAAAGGGGTTTTCTTCTTTTGTTGGAAGTTTGAATTGTAATGAGTTTTGTGGTTGCATAATTGATATAACTACCTGTATTGTCTTTGGTTTATATGAAATTTGCAGTTATTGGTTTATGAAGAGTACCTGTTTAGTGTTTTCATTTTGTTTGTCAGTATGATTGTGTTCTTGATTTCCATTTAATATATATTATTCTTCCTGAAATAGAGACTGCTTCAACTAGTGTTGTTGCTAAGCCGAAGTTGGTGGTAGATGTAGATGAGTATGGTACACCTGTCCGAGTGTATTGTCCGGTGCCATACGTGGATTGGAGGAGTGTTCAGAGAACTACAAAGAAGATGTCTGGTTTAAGTTGATGGTATGTAATCTATACATTTCTTTTTTATTCTGGTTATTTTGCGTTACATTTAGGATTGAATGGCTTGATGAATCATGTTGATATGTTGACATGATTCACATGAACACTTGTTTATTCAGCAAGAATTTTAGTTCATTGAGCCAAGCCATTGAGTTTACGACTGTGATGAGCAGGTGGTTTCATTTTTATGGTTGGATTGGATGATGGTTTATATAATGATGGATCAAATTGTATAGTAACCTGATTTGTGCATTGAATACTCAGTAGATATCTACTCAATTTACTGCGTAGTTTGTTTATCAAAGTTTTAATGCCCTGCGTATGTTGGGATATATAGTGTGTATGGCTGTGTGGAATTTGAGTTGTACCTGGCAACTGTATAGTTCAAAATTTTTGTTTTTGATATTATACTAATTTAAGTTTTGCCGGGTGCGATCCCTTGAATGTGTAAATAGAGACTTTACCATCAGCAAAACCGATTCATTAATTGAATTTGCCTTGGAACATTAATTCATCATCAATAAAATAGTAGAATTTTTGTGGTCTGCAGCTCAATTACACGAATTCCTTCTATTGGTGCTTCTACTTTTTGTTACATATTGTCTTTGAAAGACATCTCATTTAACTGATTTCAAGGGTGGATTTTCAAATAAAAAGAATCAGAATTTCTGACAATACATTAATATTCTACATATGCAGGTTCGAACATCCTTCGTGATTGATCATGTTGACAACTAGATTTGCTATATGTTGATGATGTTAATTTCATTAGCAGTTCACTTCATCTGCCTTTCCTTTTTTTCTTTTTATGCGATGTGTTTTAGCTGTTGTTGGTTGGTGTAATTTTCCCTTCACAACACTATTTTTGAAGGGTTGACTTACTTTTCAGGGGTGAATGGGGTGCTGGCACTACAATGGATATATAAAAACAGGGAGGACAGTGCAACTGCTGATATTCAGACAAGGGTTGATATGTATCTCACTTTGCAGTCGATCTGATTGATTTCATGGATCTGATTAAATGGGAGAAGATGGGATTTTTTAATGCTGGAACTCTCTGACTTCCACAACTAGTCAACAAACTTCTAAACAATGTAAGAAATTTAGGCCTTTTTTGTTTCTTCGGTTGAGTTTCTGAATGTTTACCAGCCTCAACCAATATCGTATCTAGTTATGCTATAAATTGTTTTAGGAATTAGATTCTTAAAGTTCTGCAATCTCAATGAAGCTACATGGTAGTGAAAAGACGCTACCATCTCTATGGGGTTTTGGCTAGAGCTGAATTTCAATTTTACTTTTGAGCACCCATTTCTGCATATATCTTTTTCTCTGACTTTCAATTTCTGAGTGAATTTGTTATATTTATAGATGTAGTTGGTGCTCTAGCCAAGATCAAATCCAAGCCTACAGTATTATACATTAGATTTAAGAGCTTGTCTCTATCCTTATGTTAGGATTTCCATTTCTTTTAATTTTCTTGTTATGACATTTGCTCAGGTCAGGTCCTGATTCAGGGACCTCTTTTCCACCCTTTGTCATGGATCTAACCAGGTTAGTATACTCGGTTTTCTCTTTGGTTGCATAGGTTGCAACTATCTCCATTGGCAGGTAACAATAATAATAAAATGATGGTGATATCTAGATGATCGATCAACTAGCTACAATCTCTTTTGTTATTGATGTGGTTGCTTTTATCGATCATCATGGATATGTAGTATTTGCGTCAGTACCCCGCCAAAGGAGAGTTGCCCTAAGACTGCTTTAGCTTAATGTTAAAAAGTGCAGTGGAAACAATCAGGCTATATACTAGGTCTAGCTCCTCAGCAACATCAATCTCAAGGTATCATATAAAATTAGAGTCTAATTTGTGATATTCTCATATGTTAGTATTATGAAATGTTTTTTCCCTAAATCCTTATATGTAACTAAAGTACAATGTTCAAGACTGTGTTAATCCAGATTCGAATGTGTCTACCATGGCAAGAGGAAACCTCAAATGAGATGGCGATATTTTGCAGATTAAGGGATGATGCTAATGGAGTCTCAACCCGGTTAGTGAATTGGCGATACAAAGAAGACGAGAGACAGATTCTGCATCTTGAAGCCATTGGGAGCAATCATTTACAATAAGGGGATGGCCGACATTTTTCAAAGTTAGTCATGAAGATTTAAGATTGGGTTAAAGAGGTTGTTTAATATATAGCAGAATATAGTTTTGGTAGGGATCTTATGTTCTACATTGCCTTCCAATTGGTTGCGAACGAGATAAATGTGTATACATGGGGGAGTGCATAAGCCTTAATTTCATCACTTGAGAATAGACATATAATAAAACCTAAGGGTTCTATTTCTTACATTCTATTATTACTATTATGAATTGCTCGTACAATTACCACTTGTGCACATTGATCTGATCACCAGGAATATGATATTACTAATCAATGACGAATTCTATAATGTAATATGGCCAAGTCGATCTAAGGCATCAGATTACGCCGTTAAACACTTCTGACTTTGAGACTGTGTATAGTTGAGCAATCTGGTGTATCTTGGCTATGCTGGACTTGGAGACCTAGCTCAAACCTTCAAACTAATTCGACGAAACTAAAGCATTTACCCGAAAACAGAAGTTAAAATAGTCTTTGGTCCTAAACCGCTTTTGCAATTACAAGCTTCATTGAGTACGATGATCGAAATTATATTAAAAGATAAAATATATAAAACTGATAAACACACTGAAACAAAAAAAAAAGTTATCCAAATTATAGTCAATTTAGTCGACTCATGTATATTTTCTTTTTCAATTTGTGCATCCAAACATTTGCTCATAGTGAATGAAAACAATGATTTGAACAAGTTTTCATGTTTCTATTAAACAAATCCCAATAAGATTGTTAGATAAATATTAATTAAGTTCTTAAATGTACTTTAAAAACTGATTTTTTTTTAAATGATCGTAGCGGCTTAAACTTGGTTGATGAGAGAGATTTTACCAAGTAATTTATTTTTTAACATGTGGTGGTGGCTTAAACTTAGTTGCTGAGAGAGGTTTTAGCAACCAATTCATTTTCTGTTGCTACGAGTCTGTGCCTCAAAGTGAATAGCTACATGGTCACTTTTTTAGATGCTATAAGTTACTTGGAAAACGGATCTAGCAATTGAACATATTTGGTCGTGGCTCAAACTTAGTTGTTGAGAGAGGTTTGAGCAACCAATTTATTTTGTTGTTGCTACGAGTCGGTGCCTCAAAGTGAATAACTACATGATCAACTTTTAACTGCTATAAGTTACTTGAAAAACAGATCTAGCAATTAAACATATTTGGTTGTGGCTCAAACTTAGTTGCTGAGAGAGGTTTGAGCAACCAATTTATTTTGTTGTTGCTACGAGTCGGTGCCTCAAAGTGAATAGCTACATGTTCATTATTTTAGTTGTTATAAATTACTTGACAAAGGATCTAGCGATTAAGTGTATTTTTTTCGTTGCTAAATAATAGTGGACACATGTTTATTGCCGCCAAAAATTTTGCCAGTTGCAATTTTAGACGCTTAAACTATTTAAGCGACTAAATTTCCGAGCTCTTGCTAAGATTTTAGGCGCTTAAACCCGTTTTTCTTGTAGTGATGTATCAATATATTTAGTCTTTCACCACTCATACTTAACTTAATGAGTAAACCATATGTTTACTCTAGGTCAAACTATAATGATATTTCTCAACAAGATAACCAATGTAAGTACGTACATAATTCCAAATGAGAAATAATCCAACTAAATGAAAGTTTCAGAAAAATATAAAGAATGTACTACATAATTGGACCAAGTCCCATTCTTACTACATGATCCTTGAATCCTTTAACATGCATGCCTTTAGTCAAGGGATCAACTATCATCAATTTAGTGCTAATATGTTCAATGATCACTTTCTTTTCCTGCACACGTTCTTTTACGGCTAGATACTTTATGTCGATGTGTTTACTTCGACTTCCACTCTTATTATTCTTATCCATAAAGACGTCAGCTGAATTGTCACAATACATTCTTATTGGTCGGCTAGTTGATAGACACATTTTAGTGTCTAGATTGCACCTTAGTTTCTATTAA
>JAJJMC010013731.1:1083238-1106627 GCA_023531435.1 Papaver californicum
ATTGTCTAAACAATTGCCTTCCTGGCGGATGTAAACACGATGACTGCGGCAAATGATTTGCTCATTTGCGATTGAGGTCCTTCTGATACGAGAGGACATAGTAATTAGTATCGATGGTATAACAGCAGGGATAGAATAAACTAACTGTTTCTTAAATAATAATGTAATCTTATCCATGAATCAATAAGTTATCTTTTAGTCTAAATTTAATAGCATTTTATGTTCTGTTTGTTTACTATGAAATGGACACTAATTAGGGGGATATTATGTAATGCTCACCTTCGGTTTTTGACCAGAAGCTCATGCTAGCCCGATATTGTTAGTTCAGTTGGGATCAGTGTAGTTTCTATGCAGACCTACTTCTAACCATAGTAGTAAAGGAGTGTTAGTAATGCTCAGTAAACTATTGCTCCCAATGAAACTAGTAACCTTACCATCTACTTATGCAGTAGTAAGCTTCTGCACACACGTGGCTTATTCAAAATTAATACTCCTTCTATCCAGTTTAATTATTTAAATAGAGTTTTACATATACATTAAGGATGGAAAGATATATAATTTTTTTCCATTTATTTCCTTGCTAAAAGTCTTAACCACTAATTATTATTAGTATATTTAAAATAAAAAATACTCCTTCCTTCTTTTATATAAAAGCGGAGTTTTGAAAAAATTTAATCCCAATAGATATGCGAAATCCTAATTCCAAGATAGTTTTTTCTATGTATTACCTTTATATTATACATGAATAATTATGTTATGAATGAAATAAAAGTTAAAACAGGAAAATAGATGGATATTTAGGAAATTAACATAATTTCTTAATCTAAAATTTTTTTCAAATTCCACCTTTATATAAGGAATAGAGGGAGTACATAACAAATAATAAAAACTAAGGTGACTAAACTTAGTACATAAAAAACTCACTCATAAGTTGGGATCCATAAAAACTCCATATTAAATAAAATTGATACAAAAACCCAAATTTTTTAAAAGATTTAAATTAGATTATTTTTATTTTTTAATAATACCACAACCACCTTTCCCATGTAAATCTTTCTTCGTTTATTTCTTCTTCTTCCATCGATTCCTTCTTCTCCTCCTCCTTCCCACCACCACCATCAGCAACAGTAGCTTCGCACCACCAAACCAACGACCATGTCCAGATCCGCCACCAACAACACCTCCCCTCCTCCCCATCAACACCACCGCCATCTCATTCTCTTTCTCCTCACCACCACCAAAAGCACCTCCACATCCTATTTTTATCCTATATAACCACCAACAACAACTCTTTTTGATGTATCATCAACAAAAAAAGATGTTACGTCACTATATCGTCAATATCATCACAAAAAATCGATGATACATCATCATCGTCAAAATCGATGTTGTGTTGGTCAAATAATAGATTTATGAGTACCTTTTATCCGTCAGCATAGTGCTAGACGATAACCAAGTATCCGTCTCAGTCAACTGGTTGACTTGATCAGACGGATACCATATACCGGGTATCCGTCCCTATAGCATTTTTAGATAGAAACCTGCCCGAGTTTCTCTTCATTCTACACTTTCTAAAAAAATTCCTCCCCCACCCCTAACCCTCAAACCATTTTTACCCCCTTTTGATCTTCAAGGTGTTATAGGTCGAGTTGTTGGGTGAAATTTTAAGGGTTTGCTCCATGCTCATTGGTGATTCTATTACATGTTTCAATTTTGAATTCCATCCACAAAATCATCAAAGGTAAGTTAATCTACCATTAGAGTTCTAAATCCAAAAAAAAATTATAATCATGAAATTGTTGATGTTTCATTGATTATTTAAATATCCATGGGCACTAATTATGTTATATGGATGATATGTTTTAGAATAGTGGTAAAAAGTGTTCGATTCTCGAACTTGTGAAGGTAATGATTTTATAAATAATAAAAACAAAGCAAAATAAACTAGAGATGTTTTTAGAAAATATGGAGAAAACCAGGAATCAGGATTCAGTTATTTCCCACAACTATGTGATTAATCATGTAATTCTTTTTAAATAAATTAAGCTCAGATATTGCCAAAATAGGTTTTTATGCAAACAAGCAGAGGTAAATCATAAGCATGGAACATCAATGGTCGTCAACCCAGCATGATCCATCAAACAAAAACACCACTACTGAATGAAAACCGTTTTTTTCTATTTCGAAACTATGCAATTTAATAGATAAAGAATTATAAATAAATTAAATAAAATACACTTACCGCATAAAATTGAGAGAAAAACCTCCTCCATCATCCCAGTAAAGGAACTTAGATCATGGTGGAGAAAACTTGCTCAAAAGATCTTTTCATTGCTCAAAATATTGATTACAAGGAGAATATGATTGCACACAGTCGATTAGATACGGTTATAAGTGTTGCTGGAAACGCTTCAGCCCGTAACAGAAAACAGTTCAAAAGAATACGCAACAAGAAACAGTTTTCTGTTGCGTTTTGAAATAAAGTACGGTTTCTGTTTTAATGAACGACGGTTTCCTGTTTTAATGAACGACTGTTTTCTGGTGTATCCTGCTTCGTGTTCTTCTTGGCAGCAGCAGAAATTTTTGTTCGTCTGTTAGCTTTCGTCTCGTGATTTCGAGCAATTCTAAGCTTCCCAAATTGATTCCATCTCAACCCAATTGATCATAACCTCTATTTATACTATACCAATCCTCAAATCACTTTAAAAACTTCCTTAAATTCTTCTTTGATCACCGATTAGAATTTTCCAAAAAACTTGATTTTCTTTCCTGATTTTGATTCTTGATTGTTAAATGGGGAATCACTTTGATCTCTTTCTCTTAATAGTTCTTTACCAACAATTCTAACTTCTTAGTTTAGGAAATTTCCAAAGAAAATGCAAGTTTCCAAATTTGTTTGAAATTTCCTATTTCACGCTGCATGAAGAATAGAAATTCTTCTTCCCGCCCAAATTTTCAATTTGAATTTTGGGTGCATTAATCCTTGGGTGCCTTTATAAATCAATTGGGGTGCCTTAATCCAATGTGAAGGTGCCTTTAACAATTCTCCAAAAATACCTAAAAAGCAATAAAAACCATAATAAGTACAAAAATTAAATACCAACAACATATAAAATTGAGATTAAATCGGACACAAAAATGTGTCTATCAATGTATGTAGTTACAAATCCATGTTTCCATGTTTAATTTTTTATTTGATGATTAATTTTGTATTTAGTGTGTTAAAATGTGATGTTTATATATAAGATGACAATGTGTTAAAATTCAATGGTTTATGTGATGATTCAAGTGCTGCAAATATGTTAAAGTGTGATTATATATATACATATGTGTTGTAGGGTTGAGAATGGATGAGAATTTTAATCGCATCACGAAAAATAGATATGCGGTTTCGTTGCCGGATAATGTCGATGATAAATGCCCACGGGAGATGATAGAGAAATTGTAAGAAAACATCGGGGTAGTACTAGCAATGTTAAAGATTTATATGGCATTAATTCTCAGAATCCCCGTGCTAAAGAAATAGTAGATAATTCCGGGTTTGGATCAATCTTTTTGATAGCTTATCCAAAAACTAACGACAAGGCTCTTACCTCCGGTATTAGCGAAAGGTGGTGGCATATCACCAATATATTTCACTTCCCTATTTTGAGATAGGATTGACGTCGTGGGACTCCAGCAACTATCAGGCATACTTATTGACCGAGAAACCCGTATAACATTGTAAAATTTTAGCAAGAAAGAAGTGCGTGAGGTTCTCCCGCAGTGGATAGATTGTTTTCTTCCTTTGGTAGGAGAAGTTGGAGAACAAGTAGTAGGAGAAGAACTAATTGTTGCTTCGAGAAAAAAATTATTCAACGAGCGGAGATTCAGAATAATGTGATAAGATTGTTTATTGTATCTAGAAAACAACAAGAGAACAACATTGAATGTCTAGAATAAATTGCAAAGTGGTTCATGATATGGGTTATGGGTAATGTATTGTTCCCGAACCAGAACGATATGGTTTATATTTCCTGGAAAAGGGTATATGGTGATTTGAATATAGTCGACAATTACGATTGGGGTTCAACAATTTATGGTCATATGTTATGGAGTTTGAGTAAAGGAGTAATGCATGAGAATGGTGGTCTTGAGTTATTTTGGTATCTATTAAAGGTAAACATATTGGTGCCACTCTTAATTTTTATTTTATTTTGATGTTGTGTTGTATAACGTTAGTTAGTGGTCAATAATCTTTTTTAAATGTTTTTGGTTATGCAACCTTGGTTTTGGGCGTATTTCAGAAGTTTGTATCCAAGGATTGTTGAGATGGCGGAATAAGAGTATGATCTATGGTCGGCTGGTTTCTTTATGATAACAAACAAAGAATGAAAGGAAAAGGTAAACAAAGATATACATGTACGCATTTAATTTCAATGGTTCGTCTCCAAATTGACAACTACGTTATCTCATCGACAACATGGGAGTCGTGGTCGGAAAGTCGATGGAGAGGTAAAGAAGCACCAAACATCACAAATGCCTACTTGTAAGTCAACAATTTTCTTGATCTATTAAAGTTCTATGAGGTCGATTTTAACCATTACTCGGAATTTTGGAGTCAACACTCGGTTGGAAGCTACTCCATGATTATTGAACATCAAAGAAACATAGATTTGTATTCTTCCCAAAATCCTAATGCTTATCTCTGTGACCAACCAGGGCGAAGGAAATCTATATACACACCATAGTTGGTGTTGAAGGAACATCATTTTTTCCCAAAGCTACAATAACCCTACCTCAGGGTGGCCAAGGAAAACAAAAGGGCGACCAAAAAACCGCTTGGACATGAGTACATGAGTGCAGTCCCCCACACCTAGTCATAATATGTCAATTGGGGTACTCATGTAAGTATCGGCTATGCTATTAATATTGTTATGATATTTTTATAACGATGTTTGTTGTTAAAAGGTGAAATTAAAATACATTTTTGTGTTTGCAGGAAATGTGGTGTAGACATAGTGAGGAACTGGCCTATTAAATTGTCGCTATGAACCGTTTTTTGCTTGACTATACAGTGGACTTACGAAATTAACTTCATCCCACTGAAGGTGTAACACTCGTATTTTTTGCATGACGCTTACTGAATGACGCGTCATGGCATGGGATGAAGCTTCATCCTAAGCTTATAAAGCTTACCAGTGATGCATCAGGGTAGGGATGCATTGTCCTTGGCACAATTATCCTTGACGCCTAACTAGATGACGGATTAACCTAATAGTTGGCTAACCAGTTAGTGGATATGCTAACCATTTGGCATATTTCCCTATCAGCGCTAACCAGTTGCGTATTTGTCTATCGGCACTAACCAATTGAAAGATTTTCTTAGCAGCTGCTAACCAGTTAGCGGATGTGTTAACCAGAAAGAGGATTGCCTAGCCATGCTAACAAGTTGGCAGAGTTTCCTAGCAGTTGGCTAACCCGTTGGCGCTTTTGCCTAAAGTGCAGTAGATAAATGTAATTTACCCCTCTTATGCAAAAGTATGGAAATGTGATTAAGACATGTATAGGGGGAGCCTTGGTTGAAGGTGCATGAGCGATAATGCACATATATGCGATGTGACTTATATGTTGGTGCATACTTGATGCATAAGCATTTATGATGCTTGTAGATTATCCGATGGAGCATGAATTACGTGAAAGCATCATTTATCCATATTGAATACTCGAGAATGCATTATGCATACTAAGTAGAGATAGTTATGCATAAGCCAATGCATACTTTATGAAAGTCCCTTGGTCTATGAGGACTAGGCTTAGCTTGGCCTTTGGCCTTGCCACGAAGTTTAGTCGATATTTGCTTTGCCTAAATAGGAAGCTGCAATGTAATGAATTAAGGTGCAACACCTTCTCACTCATATCATCTAATTTAGAGTTGATTGTGATATTATGGTAACTCATATCATCTAGCTCGGTAATGCCAAGTCAAGAGATGATTGTTTCCATACCTCGATGAGGTAGTTAAAAGTCCACTCGATGGATTTGTTCATACTTCGTATCAACCTTTACGATATGGGTTGGCATGTGCCTAGATGTTGCACCCTTGGAAAGAGCAAGACCAGTGCAGGCTCCAGCGCATGGTTGAAACAGAGTTCTAGAAGTTGGAGCGGTGTGGAAATTGTATTTCGAGTATCACGCTCATAAAGCATGCTTGGGAAGGTAAATCAACCTGTATTTTTCCAACGAGAAGTGTATTTCAAACCGCGCATCAGGAGCTCTGGCCTGCTCAGCGTATAGCGCCGGAAGGAGGAATTCCCCGGTCTGTAACAAATGGTACCAGAGCAAGTTCCGAGAAAACACTAGGGATTGTGAGTTGTGGACTCGTCAGTGAGTATTTTGTAATGTAATTACAAAGTTTTCCTTCAAAGGAAATAGGAAAATTTGGGAGAGTATGCCAACTGTTGTGCGAAAAGCGAGTGGAAAAATCAGGCCAAGTGTCTATCCTAAAAGAAATTGTAACTACAATGCTAGTTAGTCCACTAAGATTTGGATGAGCTTGACCTAGTTCTGTGAGTTTGCCGGAAAACCTGTTCGGAACGGTAGCGTCATGGAGGAGGATTCTTTTTGGGGAGCATATGACGGTTGGCGTGAAAGACTTTAGAGTAAAATGTTCCTTATTATCTATTTTTAGATTTTTAGGTTATGTAACCTAAAAACTTCAAACAAGATAACGGTGTTATAATAGTTTTAGACTAACGAATAGTTTTTTACATAACGACTAATTTTACTATTTAACTGAATTCAAAATACTTTTTTTCTTTCTTTATAAAGGATCTCATTCTCAGGAAACAAAATATTTTTACGTTATTTGAAACCAAAAACAGGAAAGATAGTGATATTATCCTCTCCATATCAAATAAGAGCATATTGTTGATCAAAAGATAACAAAAGATAGAGAATCAATTGGAGGAGCAAATCAGTATCGAGAGAAAATATATTTCTGGAGATTTTTTTTCCTGGATTCGAAGATCTATGAGGAGTTAATTCGATGTTTGAAGTGTTTCTGAGTATAAATATGAGGTTAGAAGACATCATTGGGGATCGAGAGTGGGGGAAGATTGCAAAGAAGAAAAAAATCATTGCAGAGTGATTATGTAGCAGCAAGAAGAAGAAGAAGTTGAAGAACATAAGGTTGCCCAGATGTATCGCAGAAATTGTTGCTAAAACCTTCTCTCTATACAGCGTCCAGAATCAGTCGTTTACTCGACTGTTACTTTTAGTCTTTAGCAACAGAGTGAACACCGTTTGTAACGTGTATAACCGTCTCAAATTCATTGTTTTCATTATTTTTGATTATTTCATCTTTGTAAGCACTTTTGAGTCATGAATAAATATTTTGAGGAGTGTTTTACCATGATGATCTAATTCTCATGTAACCAAGGGCAAATGAGGAATCTATTTGTGCATGATTGATGGGTAATATCCTTTAAATTATTTCATTTACTCTAGATTTATATGATTCACTCAATCACTGTTTCTGGAGCGTTTTAAATTGGTCACATGATTTTATTAATTATCATTCAATTTGATAGGTTATGCTTTGTTAAATCATTTGATAATCTATGCTTAATGTTTACATATAATGTTTGAAAATCTGTCTGATTATTAGTTAATTAAGATATAAAAGGACTTAAAAGATGACTAGAGTTTTGAAACCTTTAATCTTGATATCACTTTCAATTTAGTTTCTTTTATTTTTTATTACAAATTAGGTTTAAAACCAAATCTTCATAAGTATGAGTATCGATCCTTTTTACCACTGTCTACAACCACATCAGCAATTACCCAAGCTCTGGAGATAGCTACATCTTCTTCTACAGAATACAAAGCCATACTTATGAAGAAAATCTCAGAAACCTTTAGATGCAAAGATAATTTTATAGGAGATACAAAAACAAAAATGTTTTTTGGATTTCGGTGTGAGTTGTTTGGTGGAAACCTTGTTCAATTTATAAGAATTTGATTTAAAAGTAGTCGTTAGGAAATAGTTGTTGGAGAGTTGTTATGTTGTAGGATTCATGGGATTTAAACAAATTTCAAATTGAATTCTAGGGATAAGATAAAATAGAATTAAAATTATTGGAACTTGAATAATAGATGGAAAACAAAATACAACTGTTGTGTTGTATGATTCAATAACTAGAAACAACAACTAGATTACAAGTCCTTGTAAATTAAAAAACTAAGAACTAACTCACTTGTGTGGACGGTTACACTTAGCATGTGCAACAAGCCTTTAAACCCCTAGTGGACGATTTGAGTCTCGTGAGGGTTTACAGAAGATGTACCCACAAAATCTTGACTGTCGGTTTTTAATTTTGAGGAAAAAAGCATGGGTAGTATGCCTGTTTTTCTAGTGGTGGTGGAGAAACTCCACGTGCATGTAGCCTTTGCAAAATTTCTTGATGTTTTAGTTGATAGTATAATTTTGCATCTGGGGCCAACGTTAAGAGATCCTTGTCCATTATAATCCTTTCGTTCGATCCTTTGTTGAGAAGCATTTATTTGTGTTACATTGATATCATTTTTTTTTAAATGTTATTGTTGTTGATGAGGTTCATTCATTATTCGAGTTTCTATAAAAAAATCGTAAGCTTAGAACCCGCGGCTGATAAGTGTTTCTTGTGAAGATGGTGTATGGGGAGTGCTTATCTGTGAAAGTCTTTTCTTGGATACCGCCTTTTTAATTTGATCCTTTGACTTGAATTTATCGATAAATTGCTCGATAGTAATTATACTTATTCTGCAATAGGGATGCCATAAGGAACGCTAGACGAGCTTGGAAATTGATTTCTAAATTGTGTTTGATGAACTTGGTTTGATGATGGATTTTGGGGAGTATGGGATTGACTTGAATAAAGATTAGGGGTATTAGAGGATTGACTTGAATAAATATTAGGGGATTGACTTGAATAAAAATTGAGGGATTGACTTGAAAAGGGATTTTGAGTATTAGGGTGTTGGGAAGCCAAATTATGAATATCGATATCTTCTTCTATATTTTCGTCTTGACTTTGATCCTCTGTCACATTTTGAATGTTTTTCAGCATCTGATATTCTAAATCGCTGCTGAAAGTTTTGGTGGTTTCAGTGTAATATTGCGTTCTTGCCATTACACCCTGCAATAATGTAAATGATGCATAAGTTAGTAAGAAAAAACATACCGACAAAAACTAATTCAAACAATTGTTGTGAAACTAGTTTAGATAACTTACTCATTTAATTTCATCGAAGTCCGGATGATTTGTGTTAACATTAGCAAGAAATTAAAAAAATTATCCACTTCAACCGTGATAGTGCTAAATCTACTTTGAATTCTAGAACTAGTACGCTTATTTCGATTTCCACCAGAAGATGCTACAGAAATTTCAAATACTTGATCCCAAAACAAACCCGCATCATAAAAGTAAGTTCCTTCTTTCTTTATATTACAAAAAGCGATAACAAGATACATGTCTTCTGCATAAGAGTATTTCTTTCTCGGAATTTTACCAAACAACATTTTTGTCTACAAAAGAGATGGAAAAAAGATAGAAAAGAAAAGGAAAGAGAAATAAACTTATAAGAAAAAAAACTAGAGGGGATTTGAGTAGAAAATCAAGTTAAAATAAATTGATTTGGTGTGATTTTTGAGAAGAAAAAGATGTTGATATACATGGACAACGGATAGGGGATTTGAAAAATATTTGTTGGGATCCGAGGGTGGAGAACATAGAGCTGTTAATGGTGATGGATGACCAAGATTGGGTGTGAGAGAGGTGCAAGGAAAAAAAGGTCAAACATATAATTCTCGAGACGGATTCCCAGGATCTGTCAGAATTGTGACGGATGCCAAGAATCCGTCCCACCACTGAGATGGATATTATGTATCCGTAAAGCGTATTTTTCTGATGGATATCTAATATCTTTATTTATGGCTTGGCTATTACTGGGATCAGATGTGATCACTTCTCCAACCAAGCCAAAACTTTAGACCAGATTATAGCCAAACGATACTCCAAAATACTTATATTTAACTAAATTAATGTTATACCAAACAATAAATCACACCGTAGTGCTTGGCCTTACGGATGCATACTAATTTAGGTCTTGTAAACAAGAAATATTCATCTGGATCTACATGCATCTTAATAAATATGTTCACGTGAACATATCAATCACCAACGCCAATCAATCAGTAATTAAATAAAGAAATTAGCAAGATAAACCAATTATCACCCAGAGTTAATGATTTATTATATATATATGGAAAGCAATACTCCATGTATTAAGTTTTAGCTAAGAGAATATATAACGTGATTATAGATTTCGGTAAATGAATAACAACCTTGAGCATTAATCCTTCCACATGTCACGTCTACAGCAGGGACGGGCCTCAGCCTAGTGAGGTTCTTTCCCGTCCTTTAATTTGGCAATTTTTATTTTGTATACTAATTTTTTTAATTTTTATAAAAAATAATTTAGTCTAAGACGTGTCCAAAAACATAGATTAGTCCAGCCCGAGTTAATTAGGTACAAACTAGTCCAGAAGTTATTTGAAAACATGTAAAGACATTATTTTTCTTTGTACGGTTTTCATAATGCACATGTGCAGCAAATGAAATCAATTTTGTAACCAACACATTCAATCATGAGCTGCCACGTTATTTAAATAATAACTAAATAAAAACTGAAAAAATAAAGGAAAAAATCAAGATAATCATTTAACCAAGAGAAAGCGGAAAAAAAATCAGAGAAACAAAAATCAAAACCCTAATCGGATAATCTTCACCATCGAAAGCCATTGATGAACACAGAAGCAGTAAGATCATGAAGCAACAACAAAAACCATAATCATTAGCATGTTCAGAAACGAAAAAAAGAGTTTCAAAGAGAAAAAAAGAACCACAACCAGAAGATTCAACATCGATTGAAGTAGAAGAAAGTCCAAAATCATCTAAGTAGAATTCAAAACCTTCAAAGAGAAGAGCAGATTCAACATCGATTGAAGTAGGAGGAAGTCCAAAAATGTGCAAGCAAGGATCATTGAAGAAGCATTATAGTTCATCCGAGAGAATCCTAGTGAATTCTTCAGCAATCAAGAAAAAAAGCAGATCAAACTGAAAGGAAACCAACAAAGAAAATAGCAAAAAAAAATGTCTGAAGCAGAAATGTTGAAGACCCAAGCGGCTGGCAAGTTTTCAAGAACACCACAAACAGAGAGAGTTTCAAAAATAAATCCACATCCTCACTTCACGGAAGGTAAAAACGTAGCAGAAAAGATGAAAGTCAAGGGGAAGATGATCAGCGATGATTACTTTCCTGCACTAGTAAAGAGAAAGCCAGGTGAATATCAACCTCTTACACCATTGACCGATATTCGTCAATCCCCACTGTGAGAAAACATGCCTGCAGGAGAGGACAAGAAAAAATTACAAAAGTTCTTTGACTATGCACAAGTGGTGTAAGTTCACAGAACACTACCTTGTACTATTTGCATAATTGAATCTTATAAAAAGGTAGTGTGCACCATTATGTACACCATGTTAACATTTCCTTTATGATTCTGTAGCACTATAGCTTGGGAAGTAACAAAATTAGACGAGCATGACTTGAAGGAAGATATTATTATTGTGGTAAGAGTACTACATGACCTGATGTTCAACGAAGATTTGGATCAAGAGGCACTACAGTTCTACATCTACCAACGTAGAAGAGCGATTGTCAAAGATAGTATGCATCATCCAGATGATCGGAAGTACTTGAGATGTGAATTCATGGGTCCTACTACATGTATAAGTTTCTCAAAAAAAATCAATTCAGTTTACGTAGATACTTTCAGGGTGTGTACTTAGTTGCACACCTATTTTGATACGGCAGGTTCTGTGTGCTTGTAGAAGTTGGATTTGTTAGATTTTTTTAGGTGTGTACATTGTTGTACACCATATGATATATGGTTGATACATGGTCTGATTGTGTTGGCATGGATGATTGTTAGATTTCTTTAGGTGTGTACATAGTTGTACACCTATTTCATACATCAAGTACATATGGTTTATTTTTTTGGCATGGATGTTTGTTACGTTAGATGTTTTTAGGAGTGTACATGTTAGTACACGAATATGCTATCTCATGTATATATGGTATAATTTGTGTACTTAATTGATTACAGTACTATATAAAGCATGATATAAGAACAACGGTAAGAGCTTGTGGATGATTTCGTAAGAGACATGCCGATAAATATAGAAGTTCTAGTGGTCCCAATGAATCATTCTTCAAAGAGATTAACAATGGGAAAGCACTAGTCGCTATTGGTGTTTGATTTCAAAGTTCTTGAATGGAAGTGGTATAACTCCTTGCACTCAGAAAATGAAAAGACATATAAAGCTGAAGCAAAGCAAATGACAGATAGAGTGCAAGTGGAACTCAACAAGAAGAGAGCATTAATGGGACCTCCACGTATAGAAGAGCATGAAATGAACGTCATTCAATGCTCAACACAAGGGACCTACCCATACTGCCTCATCTACACTTGTTACTTTCTGAAAAGATGTGTTAATAAAATGAAAAATATAGAAAGATATAAGAAGAATGCCAAGTATATTTTTCATCAAATGAGATTTAAAATGGTGTCCAAAATGATGAAACCCGTCGGAGGTTATGCCAAAGTGTGGGATCTAGCAAACGAAGGTCCATACCAGGACTGGCGTGCGAGTAAAAGTATAAATGTATTGAAGAGGAAGAGGAGTTAGTGAACAAGAAGAGGAGCAATTTCTGAATTGCTTCAAATGCTTTTAATTTTCAAACAACTTTTTAAAATTTCAGTTTAACTTTCTGTTTAAGACTTGCTTCGACCTGTTTTTAAAAATTTTAAACAAGTATTATCACTACTAAAAACCTTGAATTAATTTTATTATTAGTTTGAATATTGATGTTTTGATTGTAGACTTGTTTCAGATTTACAACATATATTGCAGGATAGAAAAAATGTTAAAGGTGTACATGATTGTGCACATGTACTGAGAGGGTATAAATTGTTAAGTTGTACATGATTGTGCACATATAATGACAGGGGTAAAAATTAAAGTATGAATTATGATTATGCACATGTATTGACAGGTTATTAAACTAGTGTTAAGAGTGCTTCTTGTTAATCAACAACTTCTCTTCATTTTATCAAAAATGTTAAGGTGTACATCATTGTGCACAAATACCGACAGGTTATTAAAAACATTCACTATTCAATTCTTCGGCATAGTGGAATGTGACATAGTGGTGCTTGTACAAGTAAAGTCCAAACTGATGCTTAAAGATAAATAACATAGTATAGTTGTAAAAAAAGAAAGGTGTACATAATGGTACACATGTACTGACAAGTTAGAAAAATAAAGAGTACAACAAGGTGTATATAATGGTGCACATTTATTGACAAGTTTTTCAAATTATCCAGGCCTACAGAAATAAAAAACACATTAACAAAAATAAAAACCATAACATAAATTATTTCAAAGAAAATAACGTAGTACCATCAATTGTAAAACAAAACTACATAAAAAAAATTACCAAGTCGTAAACATCATAGAAGTAGTAAAATCATTAAGGTAGATTTGTTATGATGGCCAATGGTGAAGTACTTTGTGCACATCATGGGTCTCATTTGCTTCTCCCAAACATTTTTAGTGTGTTGAGATCTCCGTCTACCAGGTGGAGGCCTAGGTATTGGAACAATGATCCTATCACTAGGATCATAAACCTCCGACTTGGAAAAATTGGGGAAGGGGCATATGATTTCCTTGTATTCCAAGTTGAACCATTCAGTGGTGAAATATGGCTTAATATATTCGTAGATGATGTCCCCTTTGGCATGAATGACAGCACAAGCATGTGCACAAGGAAAACCATTCACACGCAACCTATGACATGTATATGTTTTCTGCAGAAGATCTACACAATGAGACCTGGGAGAATGGACTTCATACAAATTTTCCCTTGAATCTCTAACCCTCCAAGTACGACCCAATATCGGTGTTCTCCTTGAGTAAAGCCTCGTATATGGGAATGAGCCCAATGTTGAAAGTTGTCAGACCTTCTATCCTTCTCTTAGAATTATTCTTCATAATCTTCAACCTGAAAAATAAAACATAAAAACATCAATCAAAAAATGATCAAGAAAAAAGACAAATAAACATGTATACACATTTAAAACAATGTACATATTAAGAAAATAGATGTGTACAACAATGTACAAATTAAAAAAATACATGTCTACAACAATGTACAAATTAAGAAAATAAATGTGTACAACTATATACACACAGTTGCAGAACTATGCAGAGCTTCAAAATAACTATCTACACAAAAGAAAAAGCAGCTTCACTAATAAACAAAAAAATATATGAATAAAAAAGTAAAAACCGTACTCACCTTATCTTATCCAGAATAACATAAGCAGGCAAAAAATTTCATCACGAATCCAGTTGTTAAATGACTCGGAAATACTTGAAGAGTGAGCACCACATCAACATATAGGAAAAATATCCTTTGGAATAGTCCTGAGAGTAAGCATGTCCACTGCCACGCACATGTGTACCCGCAAAGCATCTTCATAGTTAGCAGTTGTATAAGAGTAAGCAACTTTGTAGAACAAATCAATAACAGACTTGGAATTTATGTAACCTTATCCAATAGGAAGATTGCCCTTCAAGTGATAAAATCAATAACTGTGGAATGAATTAGGAAATACTTTTGGAATTTCCTGTATAAGGCCTTCTCCATGATCACTAAGAAAAATAATAGGACGAGCATCAACAACTTCTTTAAGATTATCCAGGAACCACTTCCAAATGACTTTATCTTCAGCGGGAATAAGAGCAAAAGTGTATGTGTAAAAACCTGAAGAAAGACATGTTGGTTAAAAGACATCAATCAAAAATGATCTATGATCTATAACTTATAACATTAACCTGAAAAAGAAAAATAAACATGTGTACAATAATGTACACATTAAGAAAATACATGTGTACAACTATGTACACATTTAGAAAATAGAATACTAACAAAAATAAAGGAATACTAACCATTGTTGCCATTGACACATTTTGCAGCCATCAAAGTTACCATGTATTTACCAGTAGGGAAGGTAGCATCCAAGTAAATCATGGGCATGAGATACTTGTAGCTCTCCTTACAAGCACCAAAACATATGAAGAGCCTCTGAAATCGTCTAGTTGCATCATCAAAATCAAATTTCACATAGCTAAGAGGATTAGTTTCCTCAATGGCTTTGACATACCAAACTAAATCATTATATGACTTTTCTTCATCCCCAAATTGTTGTTCAAATACTGTTTATTTCCCTCTATGAGCATGGTGGTACTTAATGTTCGGCACATAAGTCTTCTTAAAAAGTGAAATGATCTAGTTGGGTTTTAAGGTAGGATCTTCATTTATATGGTCAGATATCAAATGCTTGACTAACTTGGTTGTCATCGGTGGACTCTTCAACCTCAAACCAACACCACGACTACCAAAAAAAACATAAAACAAGGAACAATAAGTAACGTGCACAACAATGTATACCTAAAAATCCTACATGTATAAGGTGTACAACTATGTACACCACTGTGAACATAGACCTAAAAAAGCCTAAATAAGTAATGTGCACAACAATGTACACGTAAAATCTTACATATATAATGTGCACAACAATGTACACTTAAAGTCCTACATATATAACTGTGTACACCACTATGAACACCATAAAAAAGAAAAATCAGTAATGTAAACAAATATCAAAATCACTAACCTGTGAAGAACATTAGCATCTTTAAGAGCAAACCGAGAAATGTCACCATTCACAAGCACAAAGTGAATCCTCCATAAACAATCATCTACCTTACACTTTGCAGTAAATCGAGTCTTGTCATTTTTTATAATCTAAATTTTGTTACCAGTAACTAGTTTGTACTTATCAACTGCAATCTTAACTGCTTCAACACCACCGATAAACTCTCTACCTATCTTGTCAAAAGTATACATCCATTCATCATAAACAAGAGGCTTGCCCTTCTCTGTATCATTATTTATTAACCTTGCAAGCATAGTAGAGCTTTCAGTTAAACCTAAATTTCTGATACTAGAACCAGAACTAGTACTACAACCAACGAGAACTAGTCTTTTGAAGCACATCAACATTCAAATAAAACTCTTCATTGTTAATCAAAGTCGTAAGAGCATCTAGACCTTGCAGTGATATATCTTCAAGTACAGGAACTCTGCGTTCATTGTCCATATAGATCAAAACTATAGTCTTAGGAGACAAAGACCTCCACTGCGTACATGCAAAACGCTTCAACTCAACCAAGGTGTTGTGCATACTTACACGAAAAGGCGTTGAATATTCACCATGATTCAAGATAGCATAAACAACCTTCTCATACATGGTTAATACCCTGTATATTACAAAAAAAATATATAAAACACATAAACAATTTACATCAAAGTGAAAAAATATACAGTGTACAAGAAAATACACATGATGTAAAATCACCAAAAACATATATGAGTTACTATGCCAATTAAATCACCATGAATAAAATTCAGAGCATTATAGAAACACACATATGAACATATAAAAAGATCTAAAATCACCAACACATAGATCTCAAAAAAAAATAAAAAAAAATCGGAATCAACTAACAAAAAGATTTAAAATCAAAAAGATCTGAATAACATTTTAAGACATGAGAGAAATAATTCTTCCGGTCAAGATTCAAATCACATTTTAAGATTTGAAATAAACTAAAACGTATACAGTGTACAAGAAAATAAACATTCTATATAATCAAAAAAATAAGAAAGAAGTCAATCACTCGATCAACTAATCGAAGATCAAAGATTCAACGTCTTAAATAAAACACAGAAATGAATAAATCAAAAATCAACAATCAAAGATCGAATCGATTTCATATCATGCATCCAACATAAATCAAAAAAATCAAAATCAAAATCAAAAACAGTAATCATGAAAATCAGAACCTAGAAATAACAAAAACAAATTAAAAATAATAATCGAAGATCTAACAAAATCGTATTCATATCATGCATTAAAATAAATCAGAAGAAATCGAAGAAAAACCAAAACCAAAATCGAAAAAAAAAAAACAAAATTAGAAGAAATTCAAGTTCATAAACTAACCTGACGTCCCAAAATTGATGACCAAACGAGCTAATCCTCCAAAAGCTCTCTTTGTACGTTGAATCGCCTCTAAATTTCTCTTTGTCTCCCTCTCTCTCTCAATCTCTTCTAATTTGAAATATGAGATACGAAAAAAAATAGATTCAAAAAAATGTTTAAATATGGAATCGGCTGAAGGCTAGTTCTGGTATTAAGAAAGTACGGGAATCGCTAACTCGTTCTGTTTTTGGGCTGACTCGTCCAAAATTCGGACCAAATCATAAACACGGGGTTTTTTTAGACTACAGAGTCCTGGATTTTGGAGGGGTAGATTAGAGCATCCCCACGAAAAAGGGGATTAAACGTTAATTTATACTTAATTTTCGCGGTATCCCAAGAGTAAAAAGACGGTTAGCCCGATAATAAATAGACAATAGCCCATAATACTATATTCATCCCATATAAAAGTTTTGATATGCTATTAAAATTGATATGTGTGAAATTAAGTTTTCTATGCTACCACTAGCCCCACTAGTTGAAGAGTTAGAAAAGAATTTAATGGTATTTGTGTTTGTTTTTTACTACTAAAATACTAAAAGTCTAAATCCTTGCATGAGTTGATTTGGTTTTGAAAATATCATTTTAAATAGACCAACAACTTATTTTTCTTTGCTTACTATGTAAAAGAAATTCGGCGCCCTTCAACCGTCATATCCTAAAAATAAAAAATAGTCATAATTTAAGTAAAATTATTGATTCGTCCCTGGTCTACAGGCTACTACCTATATAGGAATGTTAATAGGTCTGGGTCCTTCCGGGTATCAGAGGATACGGCCCTGATATTTTAGTCAGTTTTGGGTCCTAACGTTTCGGGTCCGGTTCCTAATTCCATGGACCCAGAACCAGATCCTATTAAAACAACGGATAATTGTCGGGTCCGGGTAGTTAGCGGTTCCAAAAATGTGGTGTGTGTGTGTTGTGAAAATGTTTCTTCTCTTTATATTTTGTGGAATCAATTATGTGAGCCATACTTTATGCTTCACTTCCTAAATTGATACTTATGTAAATAACTGTTATTGTCGGTCCAGAGATTTAAGTGGTAGTTCCTAAATTTGTCGTGCATTCTTTATTTGCAAATAAATTTTAAGTTCTATACTGATATGACTTGGATAATAATATGGTTCAGTCTACCAAGTAGGTGTCACATTGTTTAATATTGTAGTCTAGCAACACTAATTAATTTGTACCCCTAGTTTACCGTTTACGTTATACTCATCTCAAGAACAACTTTATATTAGAAATTCAGTCATAGAAGAAAAATTGTTCATCACCATGTGAATATGTGTGATCTTTGATGTGCATTTGTGGTCTTAATTCCTTGTGTTAGTGAAGACCCAGAACTGGACCCTATGCTTGTCATGGTCGGAAAAAAAAATGGGTTTCAAATGATTGAGTGAGTAAGTGAAGTGAAGTCACTAAAGTGAAGAAGTCTTCTCTTCTCTCATCATAAATGAAGTGAATCAGATTTAATTTTTCTATATATATGACCTAATTTTGGTATCTAATTTTACAAAATTAACCTTATACAAATTACACGATTATCCGTGGGTACCCGATAAGTTGGACCCGGATAGAACTGTTTAGTATCGGGTCTTAATCGGTCCTACCCGTTAGAGTCCAAAATCACTAATAGACCTAATTTTGGGACCCAAATCCAAATCCGACTCATCTGATTTCAAGACGGGTTCGGATACTCGGATACCTATTGACATCTCTATACCTATCTATTGCTTATGGTACAAAGTTTGGAATCTGTATTAGTTAACCTCTGGTAACTTTTCATCAGCATCAGTTTACCGTGGTAAGGAAAATTATTGTACCACTTCGTTTTGCAAACAAGTTTTCAAACTTCATCCGTGTTTCAAAATCATTTTTTTCTTTTTTTTTGTGTATTATATAGGCTTTTCTGAATGTTGTAAATCGGTTGGAGAGCGTGATTGCATATTGTAGCTAGTGCCGATATCTTTACGAAGTGTGACAATTATATGACCCTTATATGAATAGAGACTGCTAGCCACTTATGGTAAACTCCAAATAGCCACTTATGCTTCAAAAAATCAAAAATTTAAAAAATATTTTATTTTTATAAAAGTTTATTATTTTTATTATTTTACCTTTTAATATATTTTTAATATCAGATACAGTAATTTAATTTTGATAATATTCATACTTTTAAATATATATATATATATTCGTAAAAGATTTCTTCAAAAATTGAATTTTTATCTATCTATAAGGTATTTCAAAACCACGTATCTATATATGGGACGGAGAAAATACTATCTTTTTTTGGTATATCCCATTTTTTAATACGTATATATCTACACCGTGTATTTTGAAACATATCCGTACTGTACAAACTGTTAGGTATATCATGTGACGTGTGTATTAAAACGTTAAGAGGGTTTTTAACTTTTTATTGGTAATGTATCCCAAAATAAGTTCCTTATTTTTCTCGATTAATAACAAACTTTTAAATTAAACTCTTAGTAATTCGTTTAATATTCTCATAATAATCCATATATACCTCAATCAAATCTCCTTGAATCCAATCTCTTCATCAGAAAAAAGAAGCACAATAAAGACAAACGAGGTAAAAAATCAGGAAAACTCTAACCCCGACCCTCCGTTTAATCTATTATATAGTAAATCTCCTTAATTACTGTAATTTTTTCATAATTAAACAATAACAAAATTAATTACAGTGGTGCAGGATTAGTTAACAGCCGTTTACGAAACCTCGTACCAAATCTAATCATTTTCTTAATCAATTTGCAGGAAATTATCATCACCGTAATTATCACTATGAGTCCATCACAATGCCGTCATCATCACAACCACGACGAAAACGATCTTCATCTGCGACAACAACAACAGAGGTTAGGAATTAACGACGTCAATTGTTTACGTAAAACAACTACTCCATTGCCGTTGAAGATTAACAAAGAATCACATCAAATCCATAAATCATCATCTTCGTCGTTAACATCATCAGCTACATCTTCAATTAATGGGGTAATTATGGGTTCTTCGAAGAATCAACAACAACAGCAGAGACACCCTGTTATTATCTACACTCATTCGCCGAAAGTCATACACACTCAAGCTCGTGATTTCATGGCCCTTGTTCAGAAACTAACCGGATTATCTCATTCGGATCAACAACAACAAAATCAATCCGGCGGTGGTGGTCCGATGGACAAGAAGCAATCTGCGTCATCGAATGAAATCAATATGTTTAATAATAATGGTAGCAGTAATAATTTGAGAGGAGGAGATGATACGGGTTCATCGTCTGTTGTTACCACCGATGAGAATGGTGGCGGTGGTGGTGGATATGGATCGAATATTCATCAGGTTAGTTCTTCCGGGTCACTGGATCCGATCAATAATAATAATAATCCTTATATAACAGATATTCCAATTTTCACACCAAATTCATTAGATTTTCTTTATTCATCTTCTTCTAGATCTTTTTATAGATATCCTAGTCCTGTGATTTTTCCTCCTTCGGGTAATTCAGCTGAAATTACTAAACCAGAATACTAAAAAAAAAAAAAAATGAAATTTTGGTAGAATTTGAGCTCCATTTTTGTGTAGGAATGAAATTCCAATTTTTAGTTGTTGTTTCAGAATACAATTTTTAATAATTGACTAGGAAATTCCCATTTCATTTATTTATTCGTTCATTTTTAGGATAATTTCCATCCATTATTCTTACTTGTAATTCCTTTGTCAACTTTAAGTTTATTCATTCTAATAAAGTTATTTGTTGAAATGAACTTGTAGTTCGTATATCAATTTATCTTTTACCTGTTCTCAAACCTTTATTGAATTCATTTAGATTTTTGTACAGAGAGACAAAAAAAAAAAATTAATCTGGCAAACCAAAAATCATAGTGTGACTCGCTAACTAAAATGCTTTGAAAAGCATTAACTCTATGACGATCTTTTTTGGCACGAGCTTTTTAACTCAGATGCCTAGTTAGTAAATTTACGGATTATAATTGTATACTTTGGAATCTATTTATATCGTCTGAATCCGTCTATTTATTTATATGTTTAGATTCATTTAGATTGTTGAAGAAATCAGGGTAACGAGTCATCATATCCTTCTTACGTTCCCAGGTGATTTTTTTGTTATTGTGATGGTGCCACTGAACCTTAACCATAGGAATTGTCTTCCTTCGAAGGACATGCTCTCGGCGATCAATGATTCTATACAAAGTATACATCCTTAACCATAAGATACATCCTTCTGTAATTCCATATCCTGATAGTCAATTATTGAGTGTTGATCTGCGTTTCGTACATTCTTTCGAAGCATAGATACGTGAAAAACATTATGAACCCCAGTTAGCACTTCTGGTAGAGCGAGACGATAAGCCACCTTCCAATCCTTTTCACAATAGGAAATGGTCCTATAAAACGAGGGGCAAGTTTTCCCTTCTTACCAAAACGTAACACACCCTTCATGGGTGAAACTTCGAGAAGCACTAGGTCTCCAACTTCATATTCCCGATCCTGGCGTCTCTTGTCTGCATAACTCTTTTGTCTACTCTGTGTTGTGCGCAATCTTTCTCTAATTAGTGCAATCTTTTTGGACATCCCACGAATAATTTCTGGACCCATGAGTTTGGATTCTCCAACTTTTGTCCAACATAAAGGTGAACAACAAGGTCTTCCATACAACGCCTCAAACGGAGCCATGCCAATGCTAAAATGGTAACAATTGTTGTATGCAAACTCCACTAAAGGTAAGTGATTCATCCAACTACCTCTAAGATCAATAATAGTGCACCTCAACATATCCTCAAGTACTTGATTCACACGTTCAGTTTGTCCATCCGTTTGAGGATGAAAAGTTGTGCTAAAGTTCAATGAAGACCCCAAAGATGTCTGAAAGCTCCTCCAGAACCGTGATGTAAAAGATGAATTTATATCAGAAACGATAAATACTGGGAAACCATGAAGTTTAACTACTCACCCATGTACAACTGAGTTGACTTGTCACCAAAATCATTTGTCTTGACCGGTAAGAAATATACTGATTTCATCAATCTATCTACTGTCACCCAAATTGCGTCGTGACCCTTACTCGATCGCGGTAACCCATCAATAAAATCCATGGATATGTTTTCCCACTTCCATTCCGGAATAGGTAAGGGAAGCAATTTACCAGCTGGGTTTTGGTGTTCGATCTTTACTTGCTGACAGGTCATACACTTTCGGACGTGGTCTGCTACATCACGTTTCATCCCAGACCACCAACATTGCCGCTTCAAATCCTTATACATCTTATTACCACCAGGATGTATAGTATACTTGCTTCGGTGTGCTTCATCTAAAATTGTTCGTCTCAAATCCTTAACATCTGGTACGTATAACCTTTCACGATACCTCAACCCACCATCTTAGCCAACCTGTATTTTCTCTAGTTGACTCTTACACCACTCATCCTCATCTTGAGCTTCCATAATACGGCGCAATAGAGATGGAACGATAACCATACTACCAAAGAAAAAGTCTTGATGTTTAGTCATACCCATGTCGAAATCAAAACAAACAACCTTTTCTAACATACTCCATTGTTGTACCATCAACGAAGCTATTATTCCTATTGGCTGTCGGCTCAGAGCGTCAGCCACCATGTTAGCTTTCCCTGGATGATTGATGTGATTTTAATAGTGGTAAATAAAGTGTTCGATTCTCGAACTTGTGAAGGTAATGATTCTAGAAATAATGGACTTAATCTAATTAAATAAAAATCAGGAAAATAAACTAGAGATGATTTTTAGAAAATATGGAGAAAACTAGGAATCAAGATTCAGTTATTTCTAACAATTTATGTGATTCATCATGCAATTCTTTTAAATAAATTAAGCTCAAATATTGCCAAAATAGGTTTTTATGCAAACAAGTAGAGGTAAATCACAAGCATGGGACATCAGAGGTTGTCAACCCAGCATGACCCATCAAACAAAAACACCACTACTGAATGAAAACCGCTTTTCTATTTCGAAACTATGCAATTTTAACAAGTAAGAATTGTAAATAATTAATTAAAAATAGACTTACCACATAAAATTGAGAGAAAAACCTCCTCCATCATCCCAGTAAATATACTTAGCT
>JAJJMC010013731.1:1126627-1147263 GCA_023531435.1 Papaver californicum
CCCATGCTTGTGATTTACCTCTGCTTGTTTGCATAAAAACCTATTTTGGCAATATTTGAGCTTAATTTATTTAAAAGAATTGCATGATGAATCACATAAATTGTTGGAAATAACTGATTCTTGATTCCTGGTTTTCTCCACATTTTCTAAAAATCATCTCTAGTTTATTTTCCTGGATTTTATTTAATTAGTCAATTATTTTCTAAAATCATTACCTTCACAAGTTCGAGAAACGAACACTTATTTACCACTTTTAAAACTACATCAATGTACAATACCCACATAGACCGAATGTATAGTATATGAAATACCGAGAATAGTTCGATATATGTGGTTATATAGAACGATTGTTAGTTGAGAAAATGCACAATTTTTCTAGTGACTTTTTAGCCTAGAATAAGTGGATATGAACACCTATATAGAATGATTATTGAATGTGAATTGCTAGGAATCGGTCGATATGGATGTATCGTGATGGACGATTGTACTCTTGGAATTCCTAAATTCACTTGAATTTGATTATTGTTTATCGTATATTGTCGTACACTTTGGGGTAAAGGGAAAGGAAAAGCAAGCGGAAAAGAGATCGAAAAAAAAATATGATCTTCCTTCTCCTCAGAGCTTGGGACCTCGTCGAAAGGACGGTAAGAACTTGGAAGCTACAAATCGTAGGGGTTCGGCAGCCAAATCAATCTCTATCAATGAACCAACTGAATTGTAGCACCGAAGAGAAGAAAAATCTCCTTCTGATAAAGAATCTGATAGAGTTCAAAGTGAAGAGGTAAGTGATAACGAAGATAAAGATAGCCATGACGAAGAAGGACGGGGTGGTGAAGAACCGCCACCACAACAAAAACAACAAGAAGGAGGTAAAGATAAAGATGCGGCGACAGAAATGAAGAAGAAATGAGGATACTTGCCAAAACCTCACATGTTGTTAGATCGCGGACCCAATCAGACCATGCATGGGTTACTAGGTGACTGGGGAGAGTTTTTATGGGGGTACTAATACAGTTGGGATGCTAAGGACTGTGCAACTGCAATAAGTATCTCAACCTTATGTTATATATCGTCCACTTTTATCTAAGCTATTTGCACTTTCTAATTTGTCGTGATATGTTATTTAGTATCACAACGATGTCGTACGTCTTCCAAAATACCAATCGTCATTGAGCAAAATGATTTTATGGCCACTAGATGGAGAAGCACCCGAAGTCGTCCGAATAGTCGAAGATTCGGGGTTGATGTATGGAGTAAATAACTCGGTGGTTGGGTATGAAAAACCCCTAGTTTATGCCTTCCTCGAGAGATATTACGTGGAAACGGATACTTTACATGTTCCGTTAAGGGAAATAACAATAAACCCAATTGATATGAAGTTGATTACAAGTCTTGCGTATGAGGTAAATCCATAAGGGGTCCCACCTACATGAAAGAGGTTAATTGGGAGGATATCTGTAATTCACTTTGAGGGTGTTTGGTTGGGATGAGAACGAGACCAAGAGTGAGGTGAAATTATTTAAGCAAAAACAAAGAATATTTAATCTCAATAACCTGAAGGACCAATTCTCATGAACAAAGGGGTTTCATGAAAGAGTTGAGCTGACCGATCAATTTTTGTACTAATGTTGATCTTTTGTAGGTATTTTTGGAAGGATTAACAATTTTGGAAGTTGGCTTAAATGTGTTAAAGTCACCCCAGAAAATTAATAAAAGCACCCATCAAAATTGATAAAGCACCCAAAGAGAATTGATAAAGGAACCCCACACATTTTATAAAGGCACCCACCTCCATTTGAATTCAAAACAAATTTGTCGAGAAAAGTTCTTCATCTCCCAACTGTATGTTTTCTCTTCATGATTTGTAGGAGATTTTCTTGGTTTTAATACAAGAATATATTCTTGTTGTGATAAGAAGAGTTGTGTACGCTATGGAAACAAGAAAATATCAACGGAATTTCGGTTAAGATTGCTCGGAAATACAAAAGGAAACAAATCATTTATTCGTGGGTTGATACAAAGCATATCTATTTGAAATAAGGAGATATCTTATCTCATATCTCCTTATTCACCATATCCAGCACAACACAGAATTGAGACAAAGAAATCATACCAAGTTAGGTAGAAAAATCATAATGATCAGGAAGCCGAGAAAGAAAGCAAACATTATTGTCTGAGATTACACCATTAAAAGAGGATTTGCTTAAAATATTTTGGAGAAGATTTATTAAGAAGGTGTTGTAGTATAAATAGACGTGGTCGGGAGAGCCAAAAGGGAAGTTACAGAGAGAGAGATTAAAGAAAAAAAACTTCAGGAAAAATTCTGCAGTTGCAGATGAAGAGAAGAAGACCAAAACCACACCTTCGAACTATCACAGGAAAGTGTGATCTTTTCCTTTGAATATAAAAGTTATAGCAACAGTTTCTTCAATTTTTTCAGCGACATTCTGAGCTTAACTACACCAATAGTCTGTGCTTTATTTTAATCATTTGGGATCAGTCGTTTAATCAAGAAAATTGTACGCCTTTTTCACATTAATAAATTTAAATGTTTAAGCAAGTTTCTTTTCTTCTTCTTGCCATGAGTAGGTATTTATTTTGTATATTTCTTAAATATTTAATTTGTTAAACAAAATTATTCTCTTATATATGATTATCGATCAATGATTAATAATTTCTCTTCTTTATGTTTGTGTTCATTTTTGTTGAATTTTTTTTATTTTCCTTCATATTGATATGTTCAATGTAGTACAAATTCATATTTGCTAACCCTGGACCCTGTGAAACATGAACCCCTAAACCCTGAAACCCTTAACAATGAAACCCTGAAACCATGAACCCTTAACCACTGAAAACCTGAAACTCTGAACCAATAGATTCATATTCTAAAAGTACATATTGACATGTACTATGAAGTACATATTGATATGAAATGAAAAAAATTACTCTTTTATGTGCAATTTTTGTTTTTTTATAACAACCACAGATTACTAAATAAAAGAAAAATGAATTAGCAATAAAAATCACTAATAAGGAGGGGGCACTGCCCCCTCGACCCCTATATATGGTGAATGACACTCAACCACATATTCATACATCTTTATAGATGGAGAAAATATAAGATTTATATCATCAACTTCTCATTCTGTCATTAAGAACATAATTCAGTTGGCACACAAATGAGTTCTGAAAAAAGAAACCTAAAAAAAATACGACAAGTATCTTTTAAAAGAAACTAGTACTAAAAAAAACTGAACTGAAATTAATTCTCATTGGTACTGACGGATAATATTGCATGTAGCCTTGTTGTGATGAGATTTCAATTTACAATTTGAACATGTTACATGATTTTTGCTCCTATCCCATGCACTCTTGATGCGATTCTTCTTTATTCTTCCTGGAGGAGCCCAAACTACAATTGGTGGCAGAATAGTATCTTCTACAGTATACGCATCAGGCATGTGGTATATTCAAAAACATAAATAAGAAAAATCTATTATACTTGTGCAGTTTTTTTTATGTATGTTACACTTAATATCAATAGGTATTATGATAGTTCTAGTTTATGGTTTATATGTACTGCTTAAAATCATTCTCATGTATGATACTACCATAAAAATAACAATATGTATTGCTTAAACAGTTACCTGTCGTGATTAGGAACAGGTCTACTGGCGATTGAATATAGCTGGAGATAACAACCAACTTTGAAGTATTCGTCAATATAATCAAGGAACTTTCCCCTAGATGCACCAATAGCTACAGTAGCATGCGAGCATATGAAACCATACACGCGTCATCTTTGGAAAGTATACTCTTTTGGTGTAGATCTACCATATGAGACATGCACACAAGAAACCAAACATATTATTTACGCAGTATATATTGATATTTTTCCTACACAAACCAAGAATATAATCTGCACAGTACATATTGATATGTTTTCTGCAGTACCCCTAAGAAACTAGTTTAGGGAATATCACACATCAAAAGAGCATGTTATCTAAAAAAAAAAACTAATTCAGATGATGGGGATTAGGGGTCAATGCTAAACTTGGGGAATGAACTTCAAAGACATGAGCATATGACTGACTAACTTTCCAAAGACGACCAATTTGAATATGTATTTCAAGCAAGGCTTGATACACAGAAGTTAAGAGTTCCGCATTCATCAAAAGACTTTCTTCATGACGTTCTGACGTCAACTCCATTACCTGTAGCCTACGTGACAAAAAAAAATAAAAACAAAAAACATATTATATACAGTGCAAAACAAAAATATGTACTAGAAGTAGATTGGTGGAGCTTACTTAAAAAAATACTATATATATACTTGTACTGTTATAAAAAACTTGTAAAAACCTGATTGTGTCAGATAGAGCGCAAGGAGGTAACTTCTTCTCGCGGCGAATCCAGTTATTAAAAGACTCAGCAATGCTTGAAAAAGTCTGACCATACCTACAACCTGAGAAGTATGCACTAAACCAATTTTCCCTAGGAATGTTACGGCAGTAGTCAGCAACCCAAGGCCTTCCTATATAAACCATTTCTTGAAGACCTTCTTCGTATCTTGCTGGAGAAAGTGCATATGTTGCTTTTTGGAAATATTTTATCACTTCTTTATATTTTTCATCAGACTTACTGATGGGTAAATTCTTTTTCAAGTGGAAAAATAATAGCTATGATAAGAATCAGGGAAAACTTCAGGAATCGCACTCAACAAACCTTCACCTCGACCAGTCAAAAAAGTGATGCGATGATGGTCGACAACTTTTTTAAGATTGACCATAAACCAATGCCAATTATCATTATCTTCTCCGGGAACTAATGCATATGCAAAAGGATAAAAACCTTTCAAAAAATATAAAGCCAATATCAATATGTACGGCATGTTTGCTACTTCATATTATGTTATACCTACAATGTATATCAATATGTATTGCATATATGATATGTATGATCCTACATTATAAATTGATATGTACTCCAAAAAAATAGACTACATTGGTTTTAGTACTCGTACATAAAAAACAGTACATATCAAATATGTACCATACAAAAAAGTTACCTTGAATTCCGTTAAGACATGTCGCAGCCATTAGACCTCCTTTAACCTCCCAGTAAAAAATATCGCATCACAAAAGATCATCGGACGACAAAGTTTATAACCCTCTTTACAAGCTCCAGCGGAAATAAAAAGTCTGTTAAATCTCTTTATTGTGTCGTTGAAGTCAAAATCAATATAAAACCAGGGTTGGTTTCCCTAATAGCATTCACCCACTAAGCAAGATCAGTGTATGACTTTATATCGTCACCAAAAATCATTTGATGCGATAAGTCTAATGCATGATATGTGTGGTGATACTTTATGTTGATCCCTCCCACAAACTTTAATATAATCCATATCTACTGTGTCTTTATGAGAGGGATGTGTTTTCCACGCTCATGAACTAAATGATTTACAAACTTCCTCGAAAAAGTTGGACTCCTCAACCTATACCCAGCACCGCAAGTGTGCCTACCCACATAATCCTTTATCTTAAAAACATTTATAGACTCATTAATGGCAGTTGCATGAAGCATCCAAGAGCACCCATCATTGTTGCATTTCACAGTGAATCTCTCAAGGTCATTCTTCAATTTTATAACCTTATATCCAGTCCTCAAACAATATTTCTGACATGCTAACCGAACAGCTTCAACACCACCATGGAAGAGCTGATTTTTATTTTCAAAAACATTATCCCAACTATAAGAAAAAAGAACACTTGGAACCTCTTTACCATATTTCAAATAATTGTTTCTAGCACTCACAACCAACTAAGCATTTTTGTCAACATCAGCACATCTCGAAGAACTAGATGCACCAGATGAAACAACATCTACATGCAACTCAAAAAAATCTGAATTCTTCGTAAAATGTAATGCAGCAAGCCTTTGAAGCGATACATCAGCAAGAATAGTGACTTTCAATCTGAATTTTCAATATAATTAACAACAATAGTTGATGGAGTCAACCAACTCCACACATTACAGATAGTAAACTTCAAATTTCCAAAGTTAAAGAAACGTAACCAAATACACAATGTGATGTTGCTTGTGGTATATGTGAGAGTAGCAAAAGGTATTTGGATTAGAACCAACACCAGACATGTTGAACCTGTGAAAATATGATCCAAATAAAACAACACAAACACAAACACATATAATTTCAGATGATAGGAACGCCACATATATAGTACAACATAATATGTACTGGTTTAGGAGTATCACGGATATTATAGATTCACACAAAGCAAACAAACAAAAGCATATTATATATAGTGCAAACAAATATGTACTGATTCAAAAATGGTATTACCATACAGTATATATAACAAAAAAATCATACTATAAAAACAGTACATATTAAAAGAATAAAAAAAATTGTACATATTAATATGTATTATAGGATCACACAAAACATCCAGAAGAAAGAACAAAAATCATGATTTCCTGGAAAAATAAATAAAAGAAAACCAAATAAAACATATTATCAAACAACAAGTAACAAACTGAATATGATGATCTAATGAACAAAATAGAACGATTATAAAAATCAGTTTCAAAAATCAAAAGAAAAACTAAAACACGAATAAAAACGAGATCGATCATGCAATTGAACAAAATATACATCATATAAATCGTAATCATCAGGATTTCAGTGTAAGAAAACGAACAAAATTATGAAATCGAGCTGATTATCATGATTTCAGTTGAAAAAAATAAAAACAGAACAAATCATAACAAAAATCAAAAAGCATAGAAGGAGATTATAGAAAAATACCTGGAGATGTAAGAGCGAAAACCTAAAATTGAAGAACACCAACAGAAAAACAGAAAGAATATCAGATCTGAGTTGAAGAAAAAAAAAAGTCTCGTTATTTGATTTGAACTTTATTTATTTGTTCGGTATAAAAAAGTAAATATAAAATATTTAAAATATATATTTTATTACTCAGACGTGAATTGGACCAGTGATTAAGAAATTTGATCCAAAAATTTTAGACTAACGATCAAAAAACGTTAGATGGATGAACTACACATTAAACAGGTCTTATAAAATTGATTAAACAGTAATTTCTAGTATATAAAAATAAAAATAAATAAATAATAAAAATGTTATTGTATTGCTGATTAGGCTTTGGTCAACACAGCTCATGTGTTTGAACAACAGTCAACTCATGTTGATATCAGATTCTAGACTCAAAAAATTCCAAGCGGGAGAGAGAGTGAGCTAACAAAACCCTGTATGTAAACATCTCATCATCAATCTTCTAAAAAAACCTTATAACTCATTTAATCTTCCCAATTTGAAAACCTGTATCTCAATTAAGTTAACATTGCTGGTAACAGATTTCAGTTAAAAATCGATGTCTTCAGTCAGCATTCAAATTCAAACAGAGGATATCATCACCAACATACTCTCGCGCTTACGGGTGAAGTCTATATGCAGATTCAGGTGTTTATCAAAGACTTGGTGTAACTTACTCAAAAACCCTCGTTTCTTGAAAACACAACTTAATCATGCTGTTCAAAACAACAACTTAAGTCTCCTTGTTTTGTCTGTAAAAATGGGGGGTATTGTATATCACAATAACTATGAGATTTACTCTGTAGATTATGATTCAACATCCCCAACATATAGTAAAGCTGTTAAGATTGGTTATAAATTTGAACCTAACTATACTACCTCATTCGACACTTGGGGTTCGTGTAATGGCTTGATTTGCTTTAGTAGTAGAGGGGTTGTTTGTCTTTGGAACCCATCCACGAAACTATCAGGAAATTCCATCACCACAGAACAGTTTTCCGAGAGGTGTTAATCTGCTTCTGCATATTAGCTATGGGTTTGGTTATGATTGCAGTGTTGGCTAATAATCTTCCTGTAACAGAGAAACACAAAAACAGAGAACTTGAAGATGATTAAGGGAGGGTTAGAAATAAACAGCACACACACTCAAGCACAGAGAGGTGAAGTCGCATGTTCAACAGACTGCCCTTAACTCAATATTTGCCAGGTACACCTTCAGGAAGATGCTGCTATACCTTTTAAGTGACAAATTTAAATTCAGGATAAAATCACCTGATACCAACCCAGCTAGCAAAGCTCGTTGGCCCGTTGTGAACTTAACGGAAGATGAAAAATAAGAATGTAAAGCTAGTGCGCAAAACAAAGCAGGAAGATGGTGAAAAGTCGTTAGGACAGTGGTTGCGACTAGGGTAAACGAAAACCTTAGCATTGTTGTTCTTTTATAGGAGAAGTAATCTTTTGAGTTTTAAAAACGGTGAAAAAGTTTAATTTGAAATATTAAATCCCCATTAAAACAAAACGTTAAGATTTTTAATTAAAAATATTTATGATTTTATTTTTCATTTAATTCAAAACGGTAAAATATTTATTTTTAAAATAAACCCGTTGAATATTTGATGGGCACACTTGTGCGCACGCAGGCACACGCAAGGCACACGCCAAGGCTCACGCCAAAACACACGCAAGCACCGCAAGCTCCGCAAGCCCGCGGCCTGCGGTGCTTCGGTGCGAAGCACCGCACATGTATGCATTTGCCCACTAGTCCATTTCCCAAGTCCATATCCAATCCACTAGTTCTTTTCCTTATATAGAACGTTTGTGGTAATATGCATGAACTTCCTCCTTGGTTTGCCCAATGTGGGACAACCAAAGGTTTCTCATTCACTAAGAAGTGAAAATGGATGGCTAAAATTCCACCCAAGTTTGGACTAGTGATCCTAGCACCCATCAAGTTAATTTTAGTAACAAAATTATTTTAAGTAATAAAATCTTAATTTTAGTATTAAACCATTTTTATTTCCAACAATCCCCCACATGAATGACGAAACCGAAAAATCGGAAAATCGGAAAAACGAGAAATACCTCTTAAGCAATAGGTGACCATTTGGAATTGAACCTTTGCTTAGTGAGAAGCACCCGAACTACTTGATGGTCAGTGAACGTGATGTCTTGAACTTCCTTCGTTTAGTGTAATTCTTCAATAACTCCTTATGCGAGATATCTCTTAAAGTGCTGTTAAGTTCACGCCGTTGTGTCCGTTTTGGCCCTGGACGTATCCCGTTTCTCAGAATGCTCTAGAGAATCAGCTCAGTTCTCATAGAAAGCGACCCACTTCCTCATTCAGATAGGTGAGTTCTATCAAGAGTGTTGACTACTACACCCCATTTCAATCTTAAATTGAAACTATAGAACTCATTAAGACTTTACTCTAAGTCATCCTCACTTGCAATCACACTATCACGTCTACACCATAGGGAAGGGACAGAGAAAATAATTCTCTGATAGTGTTTAATTTTTACCCGCCACAAATTAGTTGTCTCATTCAAAACCTTGATCTTGGGATCTCCAGTCAGCAAGGTTGAGTATCCTTCATGGCAAGTTTTAATTGATGAGCTTAAGTCCCATCCCCCTCGATGCATTACTAAGTCAACAGAGTCAACAGAAATAACGTCAAAGGGTCCGCGATATTCTCCTTAGACCTCACAAAGTCAACAGAAATAACGTCAGTTGAGATTAGTTGTTTTAGAGAATTGTGTCTTCTCCTTATATGAATAGATTTTCCATTATAGTTGTTGTTTTTAGCATTAGCTATTGCAGCTTGATTATTACAATGTATAGATACAGCTGGCACAGGCCTATGCCAGAGAGGAATGTCTTCTAAAAAGCATCTTAGCCAAGCGGCTTCCTCTCCTGCTTTATCTAACGCTATAAACTCGGATTCCATAGTGGATCGAGCGATACAGGTCTGTTTGGAACTCTTCCAAGACACTGCTCCACAGCCTAGAGTGAAAATGTATCCAGACGTAGACTTAGACTCCTCTGAGTCTGCTATCCAGTTTGCATCACAGTATCCTTCCAACAACAGGGTATCTCTCATAACTCAACCGAAAGTTTAAAGTGTATTTAAGATACCTCAGCACTCTGAAAAGTGCATCCCAATGCTCTTGTCCTGGATTACAGGTATACATACTTAGTCTACTCACTGCATAGGCAATGTATGGTCTCGTGCAGTTCATTAAGTACATCAGACTTCCTATGACACGTGAATATTCAAGTTGCGAGACTCCATTGCCTTTGTTTTTCTTGAGTCTACAAGAAGGGTCAAAAGGAGTACTTGCAGGTTTACTATCAAACTGGTTAAATTTCTTCAGAACTGACTCAACATAATGAGATTGACTGAGACTGAATCCATTAGACTCCTTTCTAATTTTCATCCCTAGGATTACATCGGCAGGACCTAAGTCTTTCATGTCAAAGTTCTCATTCAACATGTTCTTAGTGGAATTAATGATTTCTAAGGTTGTACCTAGTATAAGCATATCATCAACATACAGGCATACCATCACACAAGCATCGTTGACAGATTTAGTGTAAACACATTTGTCAGCTTCATTTATTTTAAAACCACTAGAGAACATTACATGATCAAATTTTTCATGCCATTGTTTAGGTGCTTGTTTCAAGCCATATAAAGACTTTTTAAGTCTACACACCTTCTTTTCATAACCCTTCACCACAAAGCCCTCGGGTTGATTCATATAAATTTCTTCATCTAATTCACCATTTAGAAACGCAGTTTTTACATCCATTTGATGTATCTCTAGATTATGGATTGCAGCAATTGCAATTAGCAACCTGATTGAAGTAATTCTAGTGACAGGTGAATAAGTGTCGAAGAAATCTACACCTTCTATTTGTTTATAGCCTTTAGCTCTAAGTCTAGCTTTATATTTTTCCACGGTTCCATCAACCTTACGTTTTCTCTTAAAAATCCATTTACAACCTATGGTTTTGCATCCTGGAGGTAAATCTACTATTTCTCAGTTTTCATTCTGAACAATAGAATCCATCTCACTAATAGTGGATTCTTTCCACCATGGAGCTTCAGACGAAGTCATGGCCTCTTTATAGGTTTGTGGGTCAGTTTCAACTAAATAGGTTATGAAGTCTGGCCCAAAAGATTTTTCTAATCTAGGTCTTTTGCTTCTTCTTGGCTCATAAACAGGTTCATCTTCTTCTACCGGTAATGAATGGCTAGAAGAAGGGACATCTAGAGGATCTACACGTATCACGCGAGATTCAGTTTTCATTGGAAAAACATTTTCAAAAAACGAAGCATCTCTAGATTCCAAAATGGTGTTCACACCAATTTCCGAGTTGTCGGAACCCACAACCATAAATCTATAAGCAGTGGTGTGCTCGGGATATCCTATAAAGACACAATAAATGGTTTCAGGTCCTATTTTAGTCCTCTTAGGTGGAGGAATAGAGACCTTGGCTAAACACCCCCACACTTTGAGGTATCCATAAGAGGGTTGTTTGCCTTTCCATAATTCATACAGTGATTTTTCTGTTCCTTTAGTAGCACTCTGTTCAGGATATAGCAAGCTGAGAGGACGGCCTCCCCCCACAAGTTCGTCGGTAGTCCTGAACTGATTAACATGCCATTCATCATCTCCTTAAGGGTTCGGTTTTTCCGTTCAGTCACACCATTAGATTGTGGTGAATAAGGAGGAGTTACCTCATGAATAATGCCATGTTGCGCACAAAAGTCTCCTATAGGAGTTACGTATTCACCCCCACGATCAGACCTAACAGTTTTAATGGTGGTACTCATCTGGTTTTCTACTTCTAATTTATATAATTTAAATGCTTCAAGAGCATCATCTTTTCCTTTAAGCAAGTAGATATGACAGTATCTAGTGCAGTCATCTATGAAGGTAATAAACCAATTTTTTCCACCTCTGGTTTGGATTGATTTCATATCAACTAAGTCAGTATGAATTAACTCTAAGGGATTAGAAACTCTGTGGACATTTTTCTGAAAAGGCTTCTTCGCATATTTTGATTCTTCACAAACTTCACATTTATGTTCATATTCCAAATTTAATTTTGGAATGCAGCCAGATTTTGCCAATTTCTTCATTGAATTATAATTTACATGACCAAGTCTACCATGCCAGATCTTCAATGAGACAACAACATAAGAAGAATCAACTTTATTAATTTCAGTAGAGATTACAGATAATTTGTAAAGGCCCTCAGCCTTATAGCCCTTTCCCACAAAGTCCCTACCCTTAGTGATAATCACTTTTCCAGACTCAAAAACAATTTTAAAGCCCTTGTCATCTAGCACACCACTTGAAACGAGATTCTTGCAGATGTCTGGTACATGTAACATTTCATTCAATGTGAGGATTTTCCCAGAAGAAAGCTTCAGCGAAACCTTTACTTTTCCTGCAACTTGTGCTGCAGAAGAATTACCCATATAGAGTTTTTCTCCCTCTCCTACTGTCTGGTAGGAGGTGAACATATCCTTGCTTCCGCAGACATGTTTGGTAGCTCCAGATTCTACCCACCAGTCCCTCACATTGGTAACTAAATTCACCTCAGACACCGTGCCAGAAAATTCATTTTTACTACTTTCAGCTAGGTTTACATTTTGTTTCTTAAAATTCGCATCTTTGCGTTTTCTACAATGCATTGTCATATGGCCAGACACACCACAGACATAACAAGCTCCCTTAATCTTACCAATAGCAGACTTTGGTTTTTGAAATTTACCTTTTCCTTGAGGGCCAGGCTTGCGCTTGTTGTGGTCCAGACTGAGAGTGGCAAACTTGTGTTCGATCACATGAGCTTTGTTTGACATATCTCTTGCAGAAGAAACATTCTTGTCCTTTGAACACAGCAATTCTTCAACTTGGATTTTCTTGCCCAATTCTATCATAGTAATCTCACCAGTTTCATGCCTTAGTCTTCTCTTGTATTCGGCCCATGAACTTGGTAATTTTTCAATCACAGCAGAAACTTGAAAGGTCTCAGAGATTTCCATTCCTTCAGCAATGATTTCATTTATTATTTTTGCAACTCCAGAAACTGATCAACTACAGACTTGTCATTCATCATCTTGTATTGCAAAAAGCGTGCAACCAGGAATTTTTTACTTCCTGCAGTTTCTGCTACATATTTTTCTTGCAGCGCAGTCCATAAATTTAAAGCAGTAAAATTCTCTTTAGCATTATAAAAATCATACAGAGAGTCTTCAAGGCAATTTAAAATATGATTTTTTGCTAAATAATTATTTCTCGTCCAAGTATCTTTTCCTTGGATGATTCAGGACTATCCAGAGCTTTGTCATACGGTTTCAGTACTACTTCATCAAGCATGTGGAAACTCAGGAAAAAGAGCATCTTCGATTGCCATCTCTTAAAATCCTTACCAGAAAACTTCTGAGGTCTCTCAACATCAGTCTTTGCCATTGTTACAGAAGATTTGTTGATTGCACAGATATTGAGTTAAGATTGTTGGCTAATAATCTTCCTGTAACAGAGAAACACAAAAACAGAGAACTTGAAGATGATTAAGGGAGGGTTAGAAATAAACAGCACACACACTCAAGCACAGAGAGGTGAAGTCACATGTTCAACAGACTGCCCTTAACTCAATATTTGCCAGGTACACCTTCAGAAAGATGTTGCTATACCTTTTAAGTGACAAATTTGAATTCAGGATAAAATCACCTGATACCAACCCAGCTAGCAAAGCTCGTTGGCCCGTTGTGAACTTAACAAAAGATGAAAAATAACGCACAAAGGGTCGTGCCAAGGCTCACGCCAAAACACACGCAAGCACCGCAAGCCTGCAAGCCCGCAAGCACCGAAGCACCGCACATGTATGCATTTGCCCACTAGTCCATTTCCCAAGTCCATATCCAATCCACTAGTTATTTTCCTTATATAGAACGTTTGTGGTAATATACATGAACTTCCTCCTTGGTTTGCCCAATGTGGGACAACCAAAGGTTTCTTATTCACTAAGAAGTGAAAATGGATGGCTATAATTCCACCCAAGTTTGGACTAGTGATCCTAGCACCCATCAAGTTAATTTTAGTAACAAAATTATTTTAAGTAGTAAAATCTTAATTTTAGTATTAAACCATTTTTATTTCCAACATGCAGTATTAAGGATTACATGTTGGTGAGAATTGCAGAATTGCAACTTAAAAGCTATTCTGAACTTAACGTCTTAACATTAAGATCAAATTCTTGGAAAACAATTGCGAACGTACCTTATAAAATGCCCTTTGGTTCAATTTTGATTTTCAATGGAGCTCTACATTGGATTGTAGATTCCAGTGGGGAACCAAAGAGACCATTGTTTTAGCTACTTATGGAATCAGTGATGGGCGGTTCAAGGACATGCCATTACCAAAAGACTTTGACGACAAGTTTGAAATTGTGTATGTGGGTGTGTTTGGAGGGTGTCTATGTCTAACTGCTAATCTTTACAAGGTACATACTGTGGTGTGGGTATGAAGGATTATGGAGTGCAAGAATCTTGGACTAGACTTTTCACCATTGATCAACACACTTCTGCTGGGTCCTTTAAGTTTTTGAAACTTATACAGCCTCTTAAGAATGGTGATATCATGTTTCAGAAAGATTATTGTGCACTGTTTTTATATGACCCAGATAAAGGAGAAGCTAGAACTCAGAATATCCGTGGTATTACACGAGAGATTTCTACATTGGCTTACTCGGGTAGTTTAGTTTCACCTAACTCTATTACTTCTTCAGCTCAAGAGCAGATAAGACAGTCGTAGATCAGAAAACACAATGAAATGCCCAAGGATAGAAGAAAGAAGAGGTGAGCTCCTGTGCATTTTTTGTATCTGCGACTCTTAGCGTTAACTCTTCATATATTTCAATGTCAAGTTCTTCTTTGCGTTAGTCTTATAATCTTTTAATTCGTCACTCCAAGTCTCTGTCGATGTGCTGTCACTAGTTATTTGAGGTTACTGCATCTGGTGTGTTTGATCTTCCATGAGTAGTAGTGTTGTACTGTATATTGATAGAGGAAAGAAAGGAAAGAATTGAAAAAAGATTTTGTAGTGAAAGTCAATCAAAAATGATATAAGATGCCCCCTCTTTGTGTTTTTGTTAAAGAAAAGCTGAAAGACTCTTCTTATTGCAATGATTTCCAATAAATTAACAAAGTTTGTGAACCGCCATTGCATCCTTTACCACTGAAACCACATTCTCCAGAATTATTGTTTAAATGCAGGAAGACATAGATCTAGAGGTTACAATCAAGCAAAGTGTGAAGGGCTTCCTCAAGATAAGTTATGTAGGTAGGGGAGCTTCTAAGGGTTTGGTTGGTTATTTTATTGGAGCCTGAAAAGGAGTCACACTATTAGAATTGTAGAAGTATTTTGTACTACATGAATAACATCTTAGATGTAGTAACATATCCTTAAGTAGGATAAAACTATGCCCCTTCGGGGACATCCGATAAGTATAATGAAAGTATGTGATGGTTAAATTTGACTATGCTACCATTGAAGAGTAGAGTTCCTATCTCAGGATAACCTCTCTGATGAAGGAAAACAATGTTGTCTGAATTTATGGCTAGCTAGTCATTGGTTGTGCCCTCTCTTATTTTGAATGTGGTGAGGTCCAAACTTTGTTGATTGTGTGTTGCTAGAACAACAACTACACACACTTAATTCCTTCTTAATTTTCTGTTGCAGGTAGTACAAATAGATAGGATAAACAGAAATACGTCAAGCTGCACACACTCTACTCAATACAGCTAAGTGGACAAGCCTATTTAACTTTCACTTACTCATGTTATTCGTTTTATCATAGTATATGCTAAGTTTTGTACACCTAAAAACTCAGTTATGCACCCTCTTGTTTTGACCATATGGTTTGTATCTCCACTTCAACTGTTCGTTAAAGTAGTGAAATTTTTGTATAGCCGGATATTTGAAATGTTAGGTTAATGATAAGATGACTTTTTGGTGATATTGTATTATTGTTGAAGTTTTTTCTTTTTTTTGTTAATCCATTCAGCGGAAGGTATCTTACTGAAGATATGCTTCTCCCAGATAATGATCTGGAAGCAAGGACTAATGAGTTCGTTCTTTGCGACCGCAAAGACCACCAAGGAAACAATGCAAGCTGGATCAGCCACTTATTACCAGAGTAGGCCGGGAGCTCAGAACGACAGCTATCCGATTAATAAGAGTGGGAGAGTTAACCCCAACTTCATAGAACAAGATTTAATTTTTATTAGATTATAAGGGTTTTCAAAATGCTGCTGCTACAAAGTTGCTTATTGAAGAACAAAAGTTTGAGATAAAAAGCTTCAAAGAAGCATTAGTGAATTAGAGATGCAATTAAGTAGAGGATCAAAAAAACTGAAAATTTTAAAACAGGATCGATGTATTGAGATACTGCAACATATTATAAATCTTAATTGCCAAAGATGATGAGCACAGAGATGAATAACGATATGAAGTGTGACATTTTTTTAAGTTTTCTCCAACATCTTAAACATCTCTCCAGCTTAGAAACAAATTTTTCTGAAAAAAGTTTGCAACATTTTTCTCTATTGCTTACTGCTTTGGTGTTTGTAGAAAATTGCAAGCTTATTGCTTTTATGTTGATGTTGTGAAGCTTGGTCTTGGCTTTCTAGTGGCCTAAAGTGAAAGACCCTTGTTTGAAACTTAGCACCGGCACATATTTACAGCAAACGATCACATCTAGTACATACACGACTAATTTGTCATCTTTTTCTGCGTGTCGCACGAATGTCTGCACAGAGTGATAAATCTAATATTTTTCTTTTTTTCGTTTATCTTTTTTTAGGGATAAACTTATAATTTCACAGCCGAAGTCGCATCTATAGATGTTCAGTATTTACGCCATTTGCAATTTCTCATGTGAACAGTTATGTTTCGTTAAAAGGATTTGGAAGAAAAAGCTCCCGGAGTCGAAGATACAACAGTAAATTTATTGGTATAGTACAGACAACAGTTCAATGGGGGCGTGGGCTACTGACAATCTCCCTCGGCTCGGCTGGAGCTTCTCTTACTCATTAGGGAGCTACCTTGAATAACAGACATGTACTTTGAATTGCATCATACTATGACACAGACACGGACAGGCACAGTTGGAAATGGCTTGACATCCTGTAGAGATACGTTTTCATCTAAACAGAAAAAAGGAAAGACACAAAAGATCAAGCTCAAAACTCAAATAATATCAATCAATCAATGGAATCAATCATATCCCTATACAAGACAAAAAGAAAAAAAAATAAAGATTAGCCAACATCAAAAGGCTTACAAAAAAAAACCCAACTAAGGAGGAAAAATAATCAAGTCAGCAGGAGAAAGAGAAGAAAAAAACTAATTCCCCGTTGATACATTTACAGAAGACAAAAAATTTAAACACATACAGAACACAATTCCTCATATATTGTTCTGATGTTAGGCCTCTCATTTACAGGGAGGATGCATTTAAGTGATACCGAAAGCAAATCATCCATGGCTTTTTGAGATGTTTGCTCCCCACTTGCAATCATTTCTCTATCGAAACACTCTGTTCCCCGGCCTTCGTGAGCACACAACCTAACCCAATCGGTGAGGTCGACGGCTCCTGATTGACCAGAGATTATGTCACCTGCACTTCTTCTAGTTAACAGTTCCATAAGTATTACCCCAAATGCGTAAACATCTGCCTTATATGATGGCAGGGGTTTTGATGCACTACATAACTCTGGCGCACCATATCCTAGTGCTCCAAAATTTAATATTTGTTCTGCAGTTCCTGCGGGTGTCATTAGGCGATGGAGACTGTAATCTGTGATCCTAGCATTAAGATCTGTTCCACTCAGAAGTATATTTGTTGGCTTAAGGTTACCATGAGGAAGGCTTTTATCATGGAGATAACAGAGTCCCCGAGCAACATCCACAGCAACCTTTAGTCTCTGCCGAAAGGATAATCGAGAGTATCTTCGAGGTGTTCCTTCTGCAATTTGTAACATTTTTCATCAGAGACATACACGATGTGAATGATAAAGGCAAAGACCGAGAATCCAACAAAAGTAATAAAAATAATATAGAATCTTCCACCATCCATCATGAAGAGAGCTTTTAACGAGTATTTTTTAGTGTAGCAATGGCTAAATTAGATACAGAGTTTATTAAGAAACATTGCAACCACTAACTATATGAAATAACTATACTCTAGAAGCATTGACTATCAAACGAAAAGCTGCAGTCAGATCCAGTATAAAATGATCAGACGAACTTCAACAAAAATTGCAACCTAAAGAACTTGTCTAGCATCCAAAGATCAAGTCATAGAATGCTTACCATATAGATGCATCGCCAAGCTATCTCCAAGAAGATAATCTGCTAGAATCAGTCTTTCTTGTTCTCTAGGCCCCCAATAATATGCCCTTAAAGAAACAATGTTTGGATGTCTAATAGATCCGATTTTTTTTGCTTCCTTCGCGAATTCCTTCTTCTGCTTAACCAAGCCTACTCGCAACCACTTCACTGTCAACATGTGTCCACTATCTAGGGTAGCCTTGTATAGAGTCCCATGGCTGCTTCTACCGAGAACTTCAGCTGGGGCACGAGATAGTTCTTCAGCTGTAAATACAATTGAATTGTCAAGGAAAAACAGCTCTCCAGCCAATCTATCTGGTGAGTACACATTTAACATCGCAGATTGCTCATAAGCCTCAGCGAAACGAGGAGATGAAGATAATGGAGACCCTGGAGAAGACCGCCATCCAGAGATAGGAGGATTATCAGATGTGTCAGGTTTTGTAGCTTCCGGATCCGCTACTCCTCTTTGCCCCGACAAATTACGCTCAACAGTTTCAGTTAGCAATTCTTTCTTCCCAGACAAGGATCTTAAATTTGAAGATAGCAGGTGATCATTTGAAAAGCTCATCGAACTAGCAGGTGGAGGTGTTGCCGGAGTTTTATGGAAACTGAAAAGGGAAGGACGGGTAAATCTTCCTAACTTAACATCCCTTCCTGTATTTCCATTGCTGAATCCATTTCCACTAGAATATCCATGGAAGTGGGCACGATAATAAGCAACCAAAACAAAGCAGATCATAATTAATGCGCCCACAGATGCAACAATAATTGCTATATGAACACTAGATTTTGAGCTGTGGTGATGTGAATCTGTCTGCTTTGAACCGCCGTTAACATTTGCCTCTGTAGGCATGTCTTTTGGAAGGACTAGCATATTATTCCCAGGCCGATATGAACTGGTAGGGAAACGACCTCTCAAGTTTTCAGGAAGATTACCCGATAGATCATTGTTGGAAACGTTAAATACCTTCAGATTTGACGAAAGCCCACTAGGGATCTTACCACTGAAATTGTTTCCAGATAAATCCAAATACTCCAAGCCATCAATCTTGTCCAGTTCGCTTGGTATCTGCCCTGACAATTTGTTATTTGCAACATTTAGCAATTTAAGCCTCCCCAAATTACCTATATCTGAAGGCAATGGACCTGATAACGAGTTCTTCGACAGATCTAGGGATTCTATAGATGGAGAAGAAGGTAAAACTAACAATTCAGACGTATGAGAACCTTGAAAAGGGATCGACCCCGTAAGCTGATTTCCTGAGAGATTCAGACTTATCAAGGACATCGAAGTGAATAAGCTTCCTGGAATAGAACCAGTAAGTTGGTTGGAACTAAGGTCTACAGCCACCAGCTTTTGAGAATTCCCTAATGTAGGTGGCACACCACCTGTTAAGGTATTATTGCTGATTCTAAGAGAGACCAAACTCCCGAATTGCAAAGTTGAGTTTGGTAAGCTTCCTGATAATGCATTTGAACTCAAATCAATAACCTCTAATGTATTTCCCCAATTCTGCATAACAGATATGTCTCCGGTAAAAGCATTTCTGCTCAAATCAACCGTCGTCAAGCTGCCCAAGCTGCCCAAAGTAGACGGTAGAGACCCAGACAATGAATTTGATGAAAGATTCAAAGACTGGAGAGTCGACGAATTTATACTCGGAATTGTACCTGCAAAAACAACAACCTTAAAATGTCAGTTGTAAACTCAACCACAGTTTCACAAAGTACAAAATGATTAAGCTGTCTCTAGTACCCCCCTTGAGTATAAAAACCTCTTTGCAATCTCTTAAATACACCATCAGAAATTTGTTCTCCCCCCTCATTTTGGAGATCAGGCAACACAGGACAAAAATATTTAACAGCATAATAAAAGCTACCTAACCAGATACAATCAGAAATACTTGAATGACTTTTCAACAGAGCTAAGAAAAAACTCCATACCTGAAAATCCATTCCCACTAAGGTCCAGTTCTTTCAACGGAATCATAGTCGCAAACAACTCTGCCGGTACAGGACCATGTAACTGATTATTCCCAACCTTTAAAACTTGAAGTGTAGGTATCGAACCAAATGAAGGTAACTGACCAAAAATCTGATTATCACCCAAATCCAAAACTTCCAAATTCTTAAACAACTGAATCGAATCAGAAGAAAAGAACTCTCCATTCAATCTATTATGACTTAAATTTACATATCTAACAGTATTCGACAAGGTGGAGATGTTCTGAGAAAGTCCACCATAAAACGCATTACGACTCAAATCAACACGTTCGACATTCCGTAGCTGCTTAAACAGATCACCAACATCTCCCCATAGACTATTTGAATGCACATCAAAAACTTTCAATTGCTGCAAATTATTCATCCCAGTA